>VKOC01029183.1:0-19060 GCA_009364415.1 Spea multiplicata
AACAGATTCTCGCACCGGGGCCCTGAGGTTTCTAGTTATGCCCCTGCATATATCTCATTCATATACCCACCCCTGCAGTCTATGCTGTCTTGCATCATCATCAATGCTTGACATTGTGGAAGACCCACAAATATGGAGATGGCAGAAGATAATTAGCCGAGCTCCACCTCACAGATCCTCTTAGAATCCCTATCCTTAACACTGTGGAAATTTAAAGCCAAACCATTGCTACAAACCCATTTATAAGGATACAGGACACATTCTGGGAAAAGGAACAAATATATATATATATGGAAGAATAATCTGTGAGTTAGTGATGTGACTTGGAGTGGATGCAGTCATTTTACAATTAAGTGGCATCAATGGTTTTAGCAATTCAGCACATCAAACACTGACATACGAGGCTCAGAGTGTTCCAAAACTGGTGAGTGTACTGAACACCTACAATGATTTCGAAGGACACCAGCGAGTGACATTAAATGTCTGCACTTAAATAATTGTGACACGATCGGCTCCTGTTTTGCTTTATGCTATAGTATTTGACATGGCTTTCCACTATCAAAGTGTAACACTGTGTAATTCGATCAGACATTAAAAAGGAGATTGAATGTTTAAGTGATTCATTATATTTTAGAACATGATGCCGTCATGGGTTGCTTCATCGGAGACCAGTGCAATATGACTAGAGATCTCTTGTGGCCTTAGCTCATACTTTTTAGTACTGTTCGTTTGGCGTCAATGGGTTCATAGTTGTTTAGTGCTTTATCGATACTTTAAACAATGGCAGCATGTACTCAATAGCATTAGTACTAAATAATTAATAAATATAGGGGGTGTACCATAGGACCACAATGGAATAAAAAGGGATGGAAATAAAAGGATACAATGTTTTTTTTAAGTGGTCTATTCTTTTTTGGACAACGGAATACCCTGCCCTTTTGGTTCTGTCTTCTTCGTTCGCTTCTCCTTGGGTCTCCTTTCTTCGTCAACTGCTCATTGTGTCTTCTTTCTTTCTCCACTTCTCCTTGTGTCTTCTTACTTTGTCATCTCAGTGGCCTCCAAGTGAAATTCCAAAAGTGAGGAGCCTCCATTTATTCATGTTTATGTGTTCTAGCCGCACCCATTGCTAAAAGGTATATAAGGTCAATCACATTGGTATGACATCTCCATAGACAAACATTGGCAGCAGAATTGGTCGTACTGAAGAGCTCAGTGACTTTAAATGTGAAGCTATCATAGGATGCTACCCTTGCCACCCTGGTGAAGGGGAAGCATCTAGGAGCCACAAAGCAGTAGACCACATACACTCACAGAGCGAGGCTGTCGAGTGCTGAAGTTAGTAGCATGAAAAAATTGCCAGTCCTTCCCTCACTACAGAGTTCCAAACTGCCTCAGAACATTAGCACAAACCCTGTGCATCAGGAGCTTCATGAAATGGGTATCTATGGGTGACCTTCTATGGCTGACCAGAGCCACACAAGCTGAAGATCACTATGGGCATCTCTAGTGGTTTAAATCTGAAATACTGGAATGCATAGTTCTTACTGTAAAGTTTGGTGGTGGAGGAATAATGGTTTGGGGCTGTTTTTCAGGGTTTGGGTCCCTTAGTTCCATTGAAGGGTGATGTTGATGCTACAGCCTTTCTAGACATTTGTATGCTTCCACCTTTGGGATGTCCAACAAGCTCATATAGGTGTGAGCTTTGGTGTCATATAGCATACAGCAAAATCTATGGGGTCTGTTCACCATGGTGTGGATGGATGTTGTCAGAATATGTAAGTCTGCACCATATTTACTACTGTCAGTTTACATCTGCACATAAATTAACAAGTTGCAGTCTATAACTTCCATTCATGCCACAGGAGTAAATACACACACTCCCGTGCAAGCAGCAGCCACTTTAGAATAAAAGTTTTAAATTTGTCAATTTTCTGTATGACATTTTTTATTTTTGGTCCTTTTCCTTGTGGCTAAAATAAGGAGTGATGGCTTCACTGAATGTGGTTGGGCTCTATGCCCCTCAAGGCTGTTTAATAAAATTTGAACTACCCTTTCCCAATGGGCATGTGTGAGAAGGGATATAGGTATTTTTAATTATTAATTTAACATTTTGTTCTGTTCTGGGCACAGACATGTAAGTTGCCGTTCAACTTGCAAGCCCTCTACAGCAGCTTACATAATTTGAAATTGCACACGCTTGCATGTACTTTCAATGAAATTATTAGTGAATGTATTAGTTGCATTGTGAGAGTTAGAATTTGAGGTCATGCAACTTAGGTCAGTCAAGTTCACTCTTTCTTCAACTGACCTCTCAACACTTGTAATGGCCAAAGAGGGAGAGGTCAGAGAAATCCCGGACTTATAACTCCAAGTTCCAGTAACTGCCTATTGTTTTCCAGTGCAGGGTAAAAGTTTTGTGCAATGTTTGTACCGATATAGTCCTGTGCATTAAAACGGAACGAAAACATGCAAATCTGACTTACATTACATGTGTGACTTATACATAGGCTGGCCACAATTGTTTTCCACGATTGAGTTACAATATTTTGTATGTCGTCTGCTGCTGGCAACATAGCTATTGTCTCGTATTCTCGTTCAGATCTTCTCAGCAGCGTTTGGTTAATGAAGCGTAATTGAAACAACACATGCTCTACAGACTTATGACAGAATATGAAAATATGTTAATACGGTGTGTGATTTCATTTGGAATATACTGCTAGTGTCTGAAAAGATGAGAGTGTCAGAGCAACAAAGCTGAAAGAATGGACACGGACAATTACAATGGATGTTCATTTTGGTCATGAAGAATCCGAAATATTACTTAATACCGCACAATGATAGTTATTCTATAGTTAAATTATAAATAGGGTTATTGGCTTTTCACCTTTTTATTTCAGTTCTGTCTAGGTGTCAAGGCAATAAATATATGGTGTTTTCAAAGTCATCTTACTGGATGCAGGAATGTTGTTAGCAGGTGCAGAAAATGCCTATATTGTTGGTTTCGGGGTCTGGTGGCCCCACAGTGTCATAAAGTATCTGATCCCAAGCCATGACCGGTATATGTAAGACCCGGTGGGGTACTTGTAATACACACGATACAGGGTTGTTGAGAATCACCCTGTTGTCATAAATTGCTGAACAATTGGTAGACTGAAATAGTAAAGTATTACGTGGATATTCTAGGTATAAGGTCGTTCCGAAAGCTTCCTCTGGTTACCCTGATCTCATGAAAGCATTTTATACAGAGAAAACAAACTGTTCCATACTGTTCTGAATCTGAGGATGGGATATACACACAAACGTCAGATGACACCACAGCACCAGAGGAGTTCTCCACCAGAAACCACATCTCCTGGGCTTTGTTCATCCACCAGGTTTCAAGACATTTTAACCTGTAACTGTTATGTAAGTCTTACTGGGTGCTGCAGCACCTTTTATACTCTTGCTTATTCACTGTAGATTTAATCACTGATATTACATATAAAATCAATACCGTACTATATGTTCTACTTAAAAAGTGAAGGTTAGCCACTCTTTTCTCATCTCATTCTAGAGGACATCCCATTGATTCTTGATATTCAAGAGCAATAAGATACAGACACTGCGTAATATAGATTTTATGTTGTATGAGAAAAAAAAATGTCAACAGTCTGTAAGGAAATTAGGGCATCAGCTCAAAATATTTATTGTTTACAACTAAAGGAGGGATCTCTAAGGTCTCTGAACCTTGTTTTATCATTACTACAATTATAATACTTTGGTTATAAAGAGCTGCCAAGTTCAGTTGTGCTGCTGCAAGGAAAGGGGATCTAAAACAAAAACAGCAGAGGAGTAGAGGGTTTTGGTCTTGGAAACTGCAATCTATTAGGTGATTTCTAGGGGCAGCATGTAACTCCAGCATGCATTTGCCAATGGCTGCCTCAGCCCACTGATGTCCTGGTTCCATACTGCCACAAATTGGGAGGTATGCAATCCAGGGCAGAAAGTGCAGTAGCACATTGTGGACCTGGCCGAGAAGCCCTAGCCTAGGGTGGTCAGTTGGGGAGATCTGAGATCTCCCTTCCAACAGTCCCATACACTCTGGAAGGTACTCCATAGCAAACCTACTTGGCGCAGAACGTCTTCAAAATGGAGTGTGCTGGAATATGACATCACATCTTGGCATTCCGCATAGAGAATTGCAGCCACATAGGTAAGTGGTGAACTGTTGCCGTCACAGCTTTTAGCATAACTAAATCTTTTTTTTAACTCCCTATAGGAATTATTGAACAATATTGAAAATTAAAGTAATACAGA
The DNA here is from genome assembly GCA_009364415.1 of Spea multiplicata. NCBI lineage: Eukaryota > Metazoa > Chordata > Amphibia > Anura > Pelobatidae > Spea > Spea multiplicata. The sequence continues at coordinate 4,297 of VKOC01029183.1, forward strand.
CAAGTGTCCAGATGAAGTATCTAGGTGGGCAGCAGATGGATGAAAATGTCCAAATTAAATTCTTCCATTTCCAGTTTATTCACCAAAGGAAGAGTTGGTAGGTGGGTTTGCAGGAGAGTTGTACTTTCAAAATATTGACTTCACTGTACATTACGAGGATCCAGCACCAGTGGGCTTCTGCTGGCTGGCCCTGTATGATGCATAGTTAAATTGGTGAGATTTCTCTAAAGTCTCCCCGTTAGCTGAATTATGATTTACACAGGGCCAGCTCAGCATTTCTTAATGGAAAAACTTGCCAGTGTTGGCTATTCATAATAAATAGTGATGCGAGGGAGTTGAAACCACATAATTGTCTGCTGATAATCAAGTCCAAGTAACTATAAAGGGTCCAAGAGCCTTAGATCAGTGCTATCTGATGGGAAGTTCATATCAATATGCCATGGCTCACTAATTCAAACTCTGGCATACTTTTTGAGATCCGTGTTCTCTGTAATGTTTCATTTTCTCATTCTGTCAGCTGCACATAAGAACAGCTTTTACCCCGGGGAGGAGAAAAGAACTGGGACACTGAAATGTGATGAACTACTGAGAAGGTCATATAAGATAAGGAGAACAGTTATCCTCACCAACACTTAGGAGATCTAAGACACTCGGGATAAGGTTCGTTTTCCTTTTCATATACGAAATATTTGTCAAGAATAACAAGAAAATAGCCCAGGAAGATAAAAAAAAGCACCAAAGGTTCTGGTATTATATGATGTAAGATTCTTTGAAGAGCAATTTGCTGCAAAACAAATTCATTTAAACAATCGCAGAAAATGAAAAAAAATGTGATTGCGCACAAAAAAACTCCTAAAATTTGTAATGACAAACGTCTACTAAATCTGAAATTACTATGGAAGAACTTCTAACGGCTTCATATTGGTTGTATTTACATTTAAAATAGGAAAGGTATATTTTAAATTCAAAAACAAAACATGTGAGGAGATCACACTGAATTGTTCTTTGTTTTAGTAGAATATTAAGCTGTTAACCAAGTAACTATATTCACCCATATATAAATGTACTTGAAAATAAATATGTAAATTCTGCATAATCCTCTCAGGCCCTCCATCGAATGTCATGACGACTGTTGTCTCTCTCCCGATAACAGAGTTAGGTCCACATACTGTAAGCCTAAAATAAAAAGTCGATGGTGCCCCCTAGTGGCCATTCCTTGCCATTGCTCTTATAGCGCCAATTTCTGACATATATTTTATATTAAACAAAAACTGAGTTGATTTTATGCTGAAAATAATTATTTTTCTGCAGTTATTTAATATTGACTGTATCAAGTTATTAAGATTTGGAAGAAAACAAAAACTTGTTCCTGAAACATTTTGTGTCTGCAGTGACCTCTTTCCAGCCCTGCCTTTTCATACTTCACTGTATTGCCATGCATTTCCTAGCCAGTTATGGCTTTCATAGTTGGTCACACCACTTAACATACATCATTAGCCATCAATGGTTAACATCAAGCACACAAACAAAGTGGCATTACTTGAGTAAATGGTAGATCCAGCCTTCATGTCTCTCTGTCTCAAGATAAAATTTAATATTTCAAGGGTCCCAGGATCAGCACATTTAGAACTTCCGCAGGTATGTGCATAATGCATAGTCAGTAGGGAACTAGGGAAGAAAAGTGGCCCTGGCCTAAGGATAGGAGGCGTCATATGACAAATAGTAGCTGCCGGCTGGATTTGCATGACAGTATGTCACAGTTTTATACTCTTACGGCAGGTGTCGGGCATATCCAGGCAGGAGCTGCATGCCACTGGGGTGGCAGTAAGGTTGAGTATGGGGTACTAGTGGCCACTGGCCTACCAGGCATTTGCTCACTGTAATTTAGTAATATAACAGATATAACAGATTTTCCCACTGATTTTAGCAATATAACAGATATCATGAAGGATAGTAAAGGTTATACCATCTATGTTTGTGACCTAGCAGGTAAGGTACAATCAACCCCTATGTTATGCTGCACACCACTTGCAGCAGTGGTGTTTGGACCTATAGCTGCACATGACTACACACTTTATGTATACAAGTACATTGTGTACATACCCTACAACTACAATTTTGAATTTAAAGAATGCTTTCAGTTCTTATTAAGGTCATATTTTTTCTGAAATGTATTTTGGAACGGCTTAGAGGTCCCCCTGCTGATAACTGTAGCAAATCTTTCTTTTATTTCCATTACATTTTGCCATTTTCACTACAATGTAAATGCGGCTATTGTATTATTATATGTCTGAGTATCTAATCTTTTGACAAGACATGTTTATGAAATGGAAAAAAAAATATTACACAAAATCCAACACTTTACTTTGCAAAAAATTATAGCAGTAGCCACTAGAGGTCACTATCATTCTGATTTTCTGGAGTCTTGTCACCATTCAAAAATTGAAACTGTTAATGGTAAACAACCCAGGTGTTTGATTACATTTTACTTTTGCAGATTGATTTCAAGTTAAAGGTTACAAAATATGTTTTTTATACTCTCTGTTAATAATAATGATTCTGCCCATGATGGAAATGCGAATGCGTGCAAACACATATGAAGACTGCACTCATCCCTCTCCAAAAATTATCTCCACTCCAGGTGGCTCTCTTGACAAAATAAAACCCCCAGGAAAAAAAAGGCACATGTAAAAATTGACAGCAGTGCATGGATGGCTGCTGACTAGCTTAGTAGCTCATCTTCAAATCCAAGCTATTAAAGAGTTGCTATTTCGAATTTCAACACTAGGGGTTGAAGAGAGCCATAAAAGACATCAGCCATGTTTTATCACAGTAAATTGTTCTCTTTATATGTGTGCTCTGTAAAAACAGGGCCTATTAACTAACCCAGATGGATAACTGCTTCTTAAGATTGTCAGGTGTCATTGCACAAACATGCACTGTGTACTAGAGTCATCTATGCAATCCAGTACATTCTAATCCGTAAGGAACTATAAAATGCCTTGTTTTTACTACAAATCTAAAAAATACATATATGTTTTCCTCAACTCATGATTGTAGCAGCGCTGCTTCTGAATCAGCTGTCTATCAACAAAAATAATCTTAACAATACTTTCCGCAATGCAGTTTTTTACTTTAATTTATTGTTTCCATTAAAAGTGTATATTAACATAAACGCAATCATATTACATGAACCCTGCTGAGTGCCTGTCTACTGCTATAAGGTCAGAGTTATTATTGGAGATTATCTGTTATAGCACTAGGGACCCCAGGCCCTCCTTGAGCCCTTTAGAAACCCACGGTCATCATCGCTCAAAGTTCAACAGGCTAATTGTTTGTTCCTCGTAAAAAAATCGACTAGGTTTATACTTTTAAATGCATTACTCTGTTAATTATAATTAATCAACAGATCAAATAAAACGTATTGGTAAAGCCTTGCCACTAGCCACGCCCTTTAGATTAATATCTCCCAACTGTCCTGATTCACATGGCAAGAACTCAATTTCAGGTCTGCATGTCAAATCCAAATACTGTACAGTGAGCTAGAGAGACTGAGAGTCACAGAGTGTGCCGAGTATGAGGGCGAGCAGAGATGTAGTTACCCAGCAGGCATCACTACTGAGCGCCATGATACGACATCATAGCTCAAAACTCTGTTTCTTAAAGGCTTGCGGTGCTTTTGAATGCAGTTTATGGAGCCCTGCAACCGGCTCACTGGGCAGCATCAAACTGGGTGTCCTGATCCCCTAAGAGGATTGCCGCCCCCCCCAGTTTTGAAGCAGAGGGATCCCTCCCTCTTGGACTTGCCACCCTCTGCCAGAATACAATACTGAAGGAGAGCAGCAGGGTGGAGGGGGGGGTGATGTAGAAACTAAATACCTGCAGGGGGGGGGGTATGCATGCACCAGGGTAGATCCTATTCTTCTACACTGGAATGTTGGGAGGTATAAAGATATTCCTCCAAAAACAAGTGGTCCTCGCTGTGAATTTGAGTTTGAGCAATGGAGTGCTACAAGATATAATGAAGGCTTACTATGAAAACTGACTAATGAATCCATAAGTATATTTGAACATGTGGGAAAATAATAAAATATACAATATTTATGAGTGTACTCCTAAATGTTAGATTTTATTCTTCAGTGTTGATCCTAGAAAAAAATGTATCATCCTGTGTGTTCATTTGAGAAATACAAATACATCTTACTTTTATGCTGAAGATTCCAAAAACGTGATGAGCCATATGGTTTGTTGTGGAGACATATGCAAATGAATTCAACATGCAGGAGTGTGAAAAAATATCGCTAAATGTTGTTAATATTTATGTAGATAAGATTTGTCAACAAAAGTGGGTTATGGTCTTGCATAGTTTGATGATGCCCTTCAATAATTTGCCCTCACCTGTTTTAATAAAGATCGAGAGACTTGGAAGACTAGGCAGGTACATAGAATGCCATTTTATGGGATGCTATAAGAGATGGAGGCTTGGAGATTAAAGAAGTAGTCCAACACTTTGTACAGCCTCCACAACACAAAATGCATATTAAAGAACTTTGTAAATTGTCCACTTATTTTTCCCTAGGCTAACTAGGCCTAGGGTGGCAGCTCCTGGAGGGCTGGCAAAACCTCCATAATGTGCTGTATCCTGGGCTGCGCATCTTTTAGAGAGTGAGCACGGCATATGACATCATATTCTAACTCTCAGCAGTAAGGACAGTAAGGTCTCAGCAGCCAGGGAGTTGAGTCCAGGGAGCAACTGGGGCTTTGCTCAATATATAGTGATAGAACCCCCAGGTTAAATAATCCCCAGAAAGACTATTCTAATGATTTAATCCGAGCCAAATTAAAATAACATTTATTCTCATCCATTAAGGCAACAACTCTGTTGTAAATTTTTAGCGTGGATATTACATCACAACAAAAAAAAAATATTTTTAAAAATTGAATTAAGCAAATTATCTGTTCAATGTGTATAAGACTTGTCAAATTATCGGAACATGTGAAGACCGGCGTCTTGTGAAACTGTCAGACTGACAAAAAGAAACCCATTTTAAGGTGGTAAGGCGACATTTATTAATAACTTCTTATGTAATGGTTTACGTCATTTTTATTGAGAAAAAGATAATATTGTTTACATGTGCATAATATCACTATACACACCACCACAATCTCCCCCATAAAGGATCTCCATATAAATGTGGTCTCAGGATGATAAGACACCTTTCTTATTTCCATGCTGCACTGCGCTGCCTAATGGCAGAGAGAGATGTTTAGGAATACTGACACGGCTCTGTAAGGGATGCGTTTGTCACATTCAGTTACGTGACAGCTCTTAACTATGGGCGGTCGTCAAAGGCTAATTCTGTTGCGCAGTTCACTAATGGGGATCTGTGAATGAAAAGAAAGTCTTATTTTACCAAGACTCGTGACATGTCACATTTCCACAGTTTGTATTTGTATAGCTTGAGGAAAAAGTATTTTAAAATAAACAGAAATATTCTTAAAAGCCGCTATCATGGCATTACATACAGCAAACCTAGAGCAAAGAGGGGAGAGGCCATCTCATCTAGTGCACGGGATTAGTGTGTGTGTGTGTGTGTGTGTATATATATATACATATATATATATATATTTATAATTGCAAGCATTTCTAATCTTGCTCACACAATGAAGGTCAAATGTATCATATTCACAATGGCAGCCAGAGGGGCTGCACTTACAGCATAGATTAGTGAACAGAGAGTGTCTGGGATCACTCCGCTATCAATGGTTCTTCACTACACAATGTCACGTGACCTTGTGCTAGACACACATATATGGCTTCTAAATGGGAGTAGACGTGCTCAGGTAAGTGTCTGTGTATGTACATATCTATGTATGTATGGCTGAGAGTGGTGTGCGGTTGAGAGTGGTGTGCGGTTAAGAGTGGTGTGCGGTTGAGAGTGGTGTGTGTGTGGTTGAGAGTAGTGCAGGATGATGTGTATGTGGCTCAGTGAAGTGAACGTGGTTGAAATGTGTGATATGTTGAGTGTATCTTTGAGAACACGGTGTGTATCAGTTTGACTGTGGGTAGAATGACGCCGGTGTAGCTGAGAGGGGTATTTGTTTAAGTTTATGGTTGAGAGTAGTCAAAATGATTAAGCGTGGTCAGTGGGTCTGTGTTTTAATCAGCATGGCAAAGAGGATGAGTGTGTCCCACTGGGGCTTAGAGTATTAAGTATGTTTGTGTCAGTGGGTCTGAGTATGGTCAGCGTGTTTGACCTTATCTCAGTTTGGATAAATGTTTGGATAAATCAGTGGAGCAGTCTAATGAAATGGTCCACCTTTGGGGGGGCTCTGAACCAGGAAGAAATTCACCATCATTCACCACCATTCAGGGCTGGCCATAAGAAAAGAAAGGGACAGGGCAATTCACTGTGCTGAGAACCACATCTATATGAGATGGAATGTATGTTTATTTGTGTGTATTAGAATGTATAGCCTCTAAGCCCCCAACAGTGAATATGGAGGTGAATACCAGCTACACAGCACATGCCCCTACAACACCTGTACAGACCCCTACAGCTATTGCAAGGAAGCCTCTGATACCAGAGCCAGAAAGTTCCACAGTCAACCCTCTGGCACCACCACTAGAACAAGAGGAGTGCACAACTAATAATAATATTATTATTAATATTATTCTTATTATTAGATTACCATTTTACCATTTCCACCTAGATACTAGGATACCACAGTTTCAAGGATGTCTTACTGTTAAAATAATTAAGCGACAGATACAAAAACGAAGGTTATATTTTGCTGTTTTACAAGTTTTCACATTGCATTTACACTTTTTGTAGAATCAATAACAAACATGACAAATTGTGGCACTTACAAGATTTAAATGACTCATGCTTCAGAAAATTATAGCTTTCCATTCCTGTGAAATGTGTTCTTACATTTCCTTTTTAATACAATGCAAAGAATCATTCACCAAACTGAGCAGAACCCTTGAAATGATGGAATGACTCATAGGTTATTCATGATTTAGCTAAATTGTCGCACACAACAGTGTTTCTTTTTAATGGAAAAGTTTTTACAGATTGTACTGAGGTATGCCTTAGAGTGTTCGAAAACCAAATATGGTACCTCAATAAGTTTTATAAGTCATTCATTACAAACATTTTTTCATGGGGCACTTGCAATACACCTCTTCCTAATTCTAAAAAGCTGAATCATGGCCATCCCAGGGAACTTTCCAAATAAACAGACCCTGTCTTTAAATTATATTCTGACCTGTCGTTATTAAAGATGAGTGACTTGCATTCAAACAGGGACATCAACCACGACATACTGCTAGCAAAAACACTAATTAGGAGCCTTGGATATCACCAGATCAATGTAGACAAGAGTACCAGACCGTGACCCTGAGATTTTGTCCCCTTACCAGGAGACCCTGAGATTGCAGCAAAACCCTGAGACTGAAGGCCAAACCCAGAGAGTTCCCAGGTATGATGGTATGATCATGACTATGTAACAAGTTCTATTCCTTACATACACATTACAACACATTGCATAGAGATGTAGCATACTTCTACAATTACTATCAATTGCTCAATTATAACATGGCCCCGATTATAAGACCACCCCTCAAAAAAGAAACCCCCCTATATGCCACTCTGCCACCTGATATCGCCCAACCCCACCCCGATTTACCAATGCATCCCCAGACTTGTCCCTGTGCTTCAGGGTCCCTGGGTCTTTGTCAGGCTGCAAAGCCGGTGAAAGTCTGAGCGATGCGTGTAGACAACCTCCACTGCTGCCGGTACTTCCTCTTTGGTGGAGCGCTGAAAGGTCATGTCACGCCGGCACTCCTGCATATAAGTCCCGTCAGAAGTCCTAGGCAGCAACGGAGGTCATCTGTGCGCATCATGCAGACGTCCACCAGCTACCAGCATCATGCAGATGTCCACCAGGTCCCATTCGAGCAAATATGGTAGTTACTGGCCACAGGCAGTAACTTCTCCTGGCCTAAGCCGATGAGGTCCATATGCATAAGTAGATAACCCTCCTAGGTGATCAGGGTCCCTGGTGTGCTGCTGTTCAATGTGCTGATTACAGGGGAAATCTATGTGCACCTTTAAGACACGGAGTGAAGATGATGGACAGACTATCCATAGATATGCCTGCATTCTCCAACACTTCCAAATGCATATACGTATGAAAGATGCTTGATTCAAGCTTACTGTTTTGCCTTTACCACTCACTTATTTTATAAGCTACTGTCAAGCCATCTACTCAACCAACAAGGTATCAAGATGACTCACAATAGATTTTACCAATTTTCAAGCAGCCTCTTGGATTGTGATCATGGGAGTTGTCATTTGTTATCATTCCCTGATGTTTTTCCTGTATAATTATATTCTTATATATTTTAGATATGCTGCTGAGTGTTCACATTACTCAGCTGCTACAGATAAGTACTGATAAGGTGAACTTTTCAACCTTCCTGCTCGGCAGTCTCATTTCTTTATGTAAAAGCATTAGCAGTATAGCAGAACTGACAGTTTTAAAGCACATCAGTAGCCAGTAAGCAAAAAAAGACAAAAGTTAGGTCCACATGATGTCACTTAGAAGGACTAGAACCTGTTCATGTGCAAAATTTGTGCTGATGCAATATTTATGCAGTTATGATAATCTCAGTGGATGTTTGATTGAAGCCGTTAGGTAATAGAAATAACAATGATAAATCTCTCATATTTTATCTGCTCTATGTTTAAAATAACGCATAGAATTCCAATACGCCAAAAAATGTTCCTACTGCTTCTGGACATTTCCACCAATATCCTTGGCGGGTCAGTAGATAGACTTGTGTAGGCTTGTGTAGAAGAATGCTGTCTTTTAAGGAGATGGGCAAAGTGGTAGCAGCCCTTGACCCACTTTACTAGGGACAGATCATCCTGTTGGGACATTAAACTCTATGCCCCTCTTTTCTGCCTTGATGCTCATCATTTCTATGAGCTCAGGATGTTTGGTACATATCACAGTGTTCTACAACCCTCAAATCCACAATAATACTTATAAATAACAGCAACAAGAGTGTTTATTAACTAGAATAAACATAATAACTAAACAAAATGAAATGAAAAACAGTGGCTGGGGTGGGAAAGAGTATTCTTCCCTGGGGTACCACTTGGTTTAGCATCGAAAGGATGGTAAGACAGAGCACAAATAAAAAACATACACTACTGCTATTCAAACACTTGTATATTTGGTAAAAAGTATCATAGATCTGTATGCATCTGTGTTACAAATGCATACCGCCCAACAGTGGAGCAGGGACAGGGCCTGAAAGTCAGCACAAACATATGGACTGTTGAGAAGTATTCAAAAGTACATATGGGGAGGATCATATAGTTGTGGCATAATTGATTTATAATGTAAAGATTGCAGTAAGTTATATATAGATTTTTTAAGATAAAGATGTCTCGTTCACCTCTAACCATATCCTTAAAAGATAAGTATCCATCACTGTCCATTTCAGTTGTTTATAGGTAATGAATATGCATTGTATAATCACAACAATTTTAAATATTAAAGACGTTTTGTTCTCTTTTTTTGCGTGAATAAGCAGATCAGTATAACAGTGACCTTTTATGAAGTCTTATGTATAATACATTTTCCCTGTTGAGTCTTTGAAGATCTGGCTACAGCAGAGTGGATTTCTCATTTTCTTCCTCTAATCTACGCGTGTTGGTACTGATAATATTAAAGGGGAAGTCATGCTAAACTTTATATTTTTTTAGGGATCCCTTTTTCTGAGCTGTGAAATACTGTCCAGTTATTCACTTGGTAGATTCTCTGAATTTTAGGATGCATTTCCTTTTAATAAAATCGCTCTGCTTATTGAACATTAAGCATTTAAGTCTGTGCTGATTTGACTATTATACTTTGGAATAAAAGCTCTGAGATAAGTAGAAAGTGCACTCTGCCTTCTTCCCAAGACATTATCTAACTGGTAAAAGCCTAAAATGAGGATTATTAAGTGGAGATTGCAAAATGGCTCAATAGCACCAGTGAGATAATAATACACCGAAGGCCATCTTCGAAGCAGCTGAACACCTGAATCAATCTAAAGATTTAACTTCCCACCCTTGGAACACCAAACCTAGAGGAAAAGTAACAAATGCAGCTGGCATAACATGGATACAATAGAAAGAGAGCTAAAGAGCCATATTTTTGGCTACAATTTTAAGTTTTTGTGAACAGAAAACCATAGAATTGAATGGCACATGTAGAATCAATAACTCCCTTTAAAGGACTTCCGTGTAGAGCTGTGATATTTGGGTTGGTTGGTATCCAGCCTAATCATTTGCTAAATGTTTAATTATGCATCTGGTTGAATATATTACCCTTAGAAAACAGATAATCACAATGGAAAATAACAAAATGTTCTAGCTAATTGCTGTAACTATAGCACTTTCCACAAGTATGGCTCACTGCTTCAAGACCCCCAGTGACCACAAACCTCATCATTGCAAGTACCAGAAACGGCAATGTGTGGAGGAGACCGATTTAAAAGTATTATGTAGCAGGGAATGGGATAGGGAAAAATAAATAGAAACTGTTATATGGAAATTTCAAATGTTTTTGAAAGCTTAGTTCCTCCTTTAAGATAATTTTTTCACATAGTACTGCCCCTTTTTTGTGAGGAAGGATGGTCTAAATGGCCCAAATGGTTGTTATCTGTCATGATGTTCTATACTTCTAGGTACTTGGGTTGAGATAGTCCAGAGATAGCCCTATACTCCAACATATCCCAATGAAGCTGGACCAAGGAAATGTGGGATGCAAAGAATCAATGTAAAGATACAAGGGAAAATATGCTGTAGATTTAAATAAAACTCCCAATACAATAACTGAAACCAGAGGGATATCATAGAGAAGAACAAGGACCTGCGTGCCAAGTCATTATTTCCTGAAATGTACAGAAGACAGATTAGTTCCATTAGTGCTCATCCTGAGGTTAAATGAAATTAAAGATGGAAGAGTGCAGAACATAAGATATAGAAGTAGCTTTTGATTGCATCACCATTGCAGATTAGTAAGAGAACATTTTACAGCAGGTCTCTTAAGGTCTTTTCTTAACTATTTCAGATTAATTCACCTGTATCCTAGAACAATCTGCTTACATACAAAGCCCTCCACAAATATTGGCACCCTTGGACCAAGACCATGGGTGGTTAAAGTCTGAAGTTTGTACATGAAGACAAAATAGGCAGAAAAGATGCCCTCAAATTTATGCTTCTATGTTCGACAAAATAGCTGGTAAAATATAGACACTCTTTTTTCAATTATCATTATTTCCTGTGGGTATTACAAGAAAGGGAAACATGGGAAAGTTCACCTTTCTAATGCTTGAAGAGCTACAGATCATTTGTAATAATTTAAAAAAAAAGCTATGCAATTCAGGCCTTTGTTGTAGATAAACATTGACAATTATGTCTTTGTATACCAAGGCACAGTGTATTGATCAGAAACATACCAAGCAAACCTTGGAACACGCTGTTAAAGAAGGCATTGTGGACATGAATAATAAACTGTTGTCTTCTTTGCACTGTTTTTATGTCTACTTATAGATGTATTCTCGCTATGACGCATGTAATTAAAAATAAAATTATTTTATATGACGTTACTGTTGTGATAGTTGTTGGAGGATGCAGAGGATATATTAATAGAAACGGTGAAAGTACAAAGACATGCTCATTGTTTAAAGATACATCTAAGGCTTGTAGCAACCTTTAGTCAATAAGAAAAGAGAGTTATGGTTTTTTTTTTTACAAAAAACATCAAAGTTCCAATAAGTCTAAATAAGTATCTACTAGGATATTGTCTTCCATAGCATACTTTTTAAAGTATATTGTTCTAACTGTATTAACTCAATTGACTATATTTCAAAAATAATACCATATGATAAACGTAAACTCTTTACATGTATATTTTTGAAAGCATTCTTACGTGTTACCCTTTCTTCACACCTGCAAAGTACTGTATTCATATATATTGTATGTATATTCTCCTAGTGATGGCATAAACTGGCGTTCAATGTAATTATTTACCCATCTATAAAAAGGTAAAACCGTACATTCTTTAAGGTAAGGTAGGGGAGGACGAAAACCCAACATATGTGTTCATGCTTCATCAATGAGAAGACAGACGAAAGGTCCACTTAAAAGTTTCTATTTCTAACATCAGACAGAAAAACTCTCAGCATAGCCACAAAGAATAGCACTAGTTCTAAACATATAACAATAAAATATATTGCATGCTAATATAAACCTTTATGGGAGTAACAATGGTATATTTGTGATTAAACTTACACCTAAAAAAGATTATACGCAATTAAAGATGTTGGTTTGTACGCTGTAATTTACTCTCTTGATCCCTTATAGTCAGTTATAGAGTTACTTAGTTACATAGGCTGAAAAAAAGACATGCATCCATCAAGTTCAGCCTTTCCCATATCTGTTAATTTCTTGCTGTTGATCCAAAAAAAAGGCAAAAAACCCAGTTGTGGATCTTTCCAATTTTATACAAACTAGGGAAAATGGTTTGTATTGGCCCAAATGCTATCATATCCCCTCCGAGTTAGAATATTAATATAAAAAGCATCTTAGTCCAAAGAAGCAAGGACCTAAGCCTAAAAGGCAGAATGCTTACTAACATAAACTTCCATGTTACTTTACATATTGGAAAGATTTTTACTAGATACCCCTGATATCCCTGGTTCTTGTAATGTTACCAATTTCACAGAGTGAAATTCTTAGTTTTCTAATTTCGCAAGAAAATAGGGCAGTCAGATACAAGAAAGTAATTAGATGCGGTGTTTGATAAATGGAGAGGTGCCTTGTGTCTGTAACCGCATTTTAACAAGGTTAACAAGGTCTGCACTGGAAGACTGACTTGCAATTTCAGATCCATAGGATAAGGTGATATAGAACTAGAACATCATAGGCAGCCGGTGCTCGATTTCTGTGAGTTACATTGCATCCGTAGGTCTCGAGTCTTTCAACCACCGCCCAGGGTAGGTGTGTAGACCTTCCTTTACCTTAAAGATAAACCATTGCCTAACTGTGTCAACAAGAATAAACACAGAGATGAAGAAAGTACAGCGCTCGGTGATGTCCTGTTTGCAATCATTGTCTATCTCTTTGGTCAGAGTGCCTTGTAAGCTCTCATTGGCTGATTGTTAACGGGAGACAGCCAATAAGAAACCACGGTTATAATGGTGTTACAGTGTCAGCCTGCAGATCACATTCATAGAATTCAATTAAAAAGTATGGTCCATTCATTTGTTTTACTTGTCCCATGGGCAATCATCAGCCATATGTAGTCACTATGGTATCCTTATATTTTTGCTGTTGTACCTTGTCTCAAGGAGATGCATTAACCCCTTCGTGACAAAGGCTGATTTTACTGTTTGTTCCCCTGGTGACAATGGCCTTTTTAACATTTCTGCGCTGCTCGCGTTTAGCTGTAATTTTCTTCTTTCCCGTTTACTGAACCCACACACATTAGATATTGTTTTTTTCAGGACAAGAAGGGCTTTCTTTAGATGACATTGTTTTGATTGTATCATATTATTTACTATTAAAAAAATTATAAAATATGGTGAAAGATTTAGAAAAAAATGACTGTTTCTAACTTTTAGTTGAAAAATCTTTTACTCATCTATAAAAGGTAATGAAAAAACCTGCTAAATAGATTCTACTATTTGTCCTGAGTTTAGAAATACCCAATGTTTTTTTGCTTTTTTCTACCCATTATGGGGCAATAAGTACAGGTAGCGTTTTGCTATTTCAAAGCCATTTTCTCCAAATCTGGTAATTCTTCCCCCCATGTGCCATTTCGGGTATCTTTGAACCCGGCCAATGCAATTTACCCCATCGAGTCATATATTTTTGAAAACTAAACAGCCCAGGGTATTCCAAATGCTAGTATTTTAACTCTTTCCATGCACCATATCTACCACCAGTCTTTGTCAAACTTTGTGGTAGTCATTTTTTTGCATTTGTTTTGTCACACACATTTTACTTCAGGTATGAATTAAAATGTTCTCGTTTATGTCACTATCACAAAACACCCCAATATGTGCTCAGCAACATCTCCTGAGCGCAGCGATACCCCACATGAATGATTTTGCCTGGCTGTTTGGGGGCAAAAGGGCCACATTTGGGGCATGCACATTTTTTAATGTTGAACTTTGGCATTTGGGTATCCACTGCCCATGCCCTATTTGGTACATCTTTGAGCCGGGCCATTTCAGTGTGCCCAATAAACCCATATATTTTTGAAAACTAGACACCCCAGGGTATTTCAAATGCTAGTATTTTAACTCTTTCCATGCACCATATCTACCACCAGTCTTTGTCAAACTTTGTGGTAGTCATTTTTTGCATTTGTTTTGTCACACACATTTTACTTCAGGTATGAATTAAAATGTTCTCGTTTATGTCACTATCACAAAACACCCCAATATGTGTTCAGCAACATCTCCTGAGCGCAGCGATACCCCCACATGAATGATTTTGCCTGGCTGTTTGGGGGCAAAAGGGCCACATTTGGGGCATGCGCATTTTTCAATGTTGAACTTTGGCATTTGGGGATCCACTGCCCATGCCCTATTTGGTACATCTTTGAGCCGGGCCATTTCAGTGTGCCCAATAAACCCATATATTTTTGAAAACTAGACACCCCAGGGTATTTCAAATGCTAGTATTTTAACTCT
>VKOC01029185.1:0-20105 GCA_009364415.1 Spea multiplicata
AAAAATGAGTGCGGCCCTCGCATGTATACCATTCTGATGAAGTGGCCCACCGCAGAAAAAACTTGGACTTTCCTGACATAATCATTTACTGTTAAATACCCTACTACAAGCAATTACATAAATGTATGTAAGGCATCAATTGAGATAATAAAAATATAATAAAAACAATATTTTGTTTCATGATTTCAAGGTTTCCATTGTATTTTTTTTTTATTCTCTCAACTAATGTATTCATTCTTCCGATGTTATGAGTGAACATTGTGTCGAAATAGATTAGTTAAGGCTATAGACATATTAAATCTCAACACACTGGTCACTTTAAGTTGAGGATAACATGTTGGGTGTTTAGGTCTAAAATAACACCTTAACAAGCCATCTAAAATAGCATGCAATAATGTATTATTAATCAAATGAGATAAAGGTTAATATTTCATGAATACATGTAAGTAGAAGAAATAAGTATTACAACGAAACAGCAAGCTAAGTATGTGTGTCATACTTTTATCTGCCATTGCGTCTGTGTTTCTACTAGACACAATTTTCTTATTTTGAGAACTCTTTCTATATCCTTAGACTTGTCCTCAAATACAAATTAAAACTGATCTAAAATTAAATTAAATTATACAAAGTGCAGATTTAAAAAAAATGCTTCCAGGTAAGATATTTTTGCTTATTTTATAAAGTAACCGAAGTACAAACAAGATGAAACATGTCTCACCCAAGGGTCTTTACATCTATTTAATAAAATATATCAAAGATATTTAAATAAGTTCTCCTTATAAACAGTGGCCCAGATTTCTCTTTTCAGCAGAATTCTTAAAAGTGCTGATCCTAGGTTATGGCAGTAATTTTGCAATGTAGTATGTTTTAATTCCTTAAAAAAAGGAAGATAAACAAGTGTTTCTCAAGAAATATTAAATCATATATATATATATATAGTATATATATATATATATATATATATGTGTCAGATGATTTGTGTGTGTGTATAGTGCATATACTGCATCTGCACTCACTGGCCACTTTATTAGGTACACTTGTTCAATTGCTTGTTAACATAAACATGTTTGCTGGTGCCAGACGGGCTGGTCTGAGTATTTCAGAAACTGTCCATCTACTTGGATTTTCACGCACAACCAACTCTAGGGTTTACAGAGAATGGCCCGAAAAGGAGAAAATATCCAGTGAGCGGCAGTTGTGTGGACGAAGACCAGCTAAGACAGTTGCGTCTCCAGCTTTCATATTTAGGTGGAGCACATGGGAGGACAGGGACCAAAGATGTATATATTAATATTAGCCCCTGCTGACAATATATATATATTAATATTACACCCTGTTACGAATATATATTAATATTAGCCCCTGCTGACAATATATATTAATATAAGACCCTGCTGCAGATATATATTAAAATTAGACCCGGCTAAAGATATCTTTAAATACATCAGGGTTAAACATTTTCTTACTTCCAATGTGCCTGTTGAAACTACATCTTGGTATAAATTTATTATCTCTACTACCTCTAAGCAAACAATTTCCAAGATCTTGACATTTTTCAAGATTAATAATAGTTATGAGAAGAGTAAGGCGCAAATTCAGTGGGAAATAGATTTTGATTTCTCTACTACCTTACAATCTTGGCATAAGGCATGGCAAATTACGCGTAAATCATCACATTGTATTAATCTTCAGGAACAATTTTATAAGCTTATGCATAGATGGTATATGGTACCAGCTCGCATTGTCAAATTTCAACCTTCTACAAGTGCTCTATGCTGGCGATGCCATTCTCAATTAGGAACACATAAACATATTTGGTGGGAATGCGTGTGTCTGAATCAAATAAAATCTCAATTAACAGACCTTTTTTTAAAATTGTTTAGATTTAATACTGTTCTTTCCCCTCAAGGATTTCTTTTTCATTTAGACCTACCAGATATCAACAAAAGTGATCAAACTCTTTGGCTAAATATCCTACTTGCTTATAAAATTTGTCTAGCCAGATACTGGAAGGACTCGTCCCTTCCATCTTGGACTGAGATCAAATCCCAGATTAATTATCAATGTTTAGCTGAAAAAAATTTAATGTAAAAGCTAATGCTAAAGAGAAATATGAATGTATTTGGAATCGCTGGCTTAAATTTGCTTAGTTCATTGCTCTTCTTCCCTGTGCATTGCGATTGGTGTTTATATACAAATTTATCTCCGTGGTAACTGTTTTTTTTTTTCTTTCTTTCCTTTATACCTTCCACTTCTCCACTTATGAAAGTCAAGAATTGAATGTAATATATCATTATTGGATCAGATGGGAATATCTCCAACGATATGTACTATTAGTCATACCCTTCTTTATAAATAATGTACTATTGGAAACTGTATGCTTGTTTACGTTTGTTTATACTGTTCGTCTTATGGAAAAAATCAATAAAGAATATATAAAAAAAAAAATTAGACCCTGCTGCCAATATACATTAATATTAGCCCCTGCTGACAATATATATATATAATGTTTCGCCAGATAGCTTGGTCTGGCTTCCTTAGGAGAATTGGCTGGCAGTGGTATCAAAAAAATGTGCATCCATACATTAATTCACTGATTCTAACTCTTTATTTCAATATTCTTATTACCCTCCTTTGTCACCATCTACCCCTCTCGCCCCTTTTCTCACTATCTACTTCCCCTTCTCACTATATACCCCCCTCTCGCCTTCTCACTTTCTAACCCCACTTCTCACTATCTACACTTTTCCTCCCCCCTTTGTAGTTCACTTACCTTGCAGAGGTCCTGCAGTGGGAGTGCAAGGCCCCTATATTTCTGCTCTGCGGTGGTGCGCGTTGCTTCACTGCTGAGCGCCGGAATATGACGTCATATTCCGACGCTCAGCATGAAATGGCGGCACCACGATCAAGACAGGGGCCTTGGGGAGGAGAGTGCAGGCGCCTCGCAGTTGCTGAAAACTTATTGCTGAGCAACCGGTCGCCGCTGGCCCCCTCTGCCCCCCCTGCCGACGCGACTGAGCTAAGAACAGGAAACTCAGGCTACAATTCCCACAGACTCACCAAAACTGGACAATGGAAGACTGGAAAAATGTTGCCTGGTCTGATGAGTCTTGATTCCAGCTGTGACATTCAGATAGTAGGTTCAGAGTTTGGGTGTAAACAACGGGAAAGCATGGATCCATCCTGCCTTGTATCATCGGTTCAGGCTGGTGGTGGTGTAATGTGTGGGGGGCATTTTCTTGGCACACTTTGTGCCCCTTAGTACCAATTGAGCCTTGTTTAAATGCCACAACCTATATGAGTATGGTTGCTGACCATGTCCATCCTTTATGACCACAGTGTACCCATCTTCTAATGGCTACTTCCAGCAGGATAATGCACCACGTCATCTCGAACTGGTTTCTTGAATATGACAATGAATTTGCTGTACTCCAATGGCTTTCACAGTCGCCAGATCTCAATTCAATAGAGCACCTTTGGGATGTGATGGAACAGGAGATTCACATTATGGATGTGCAGCCGAGAAATCTGCAGCAACTGCAGGATGCCACCATGTCCATATGGACCAAAATCTCTGAGGATTGTTTCCAGCACCTTGTAAAAGTATGCCACAAAAAATGAAGACAGTTCTGAAGACAAAAGGGGTTCCAACCTGGTACCAGCAAGGTGTACCTAATAAAGTGGCCAGTGAGTCTGTATATATATACTGTATATTATATATTATTATTACAGTTTGTTAAAAATGGAAAAAACGAAATTTTACTGCACTAAAATGGTTAAATAAAAAGTGTTAAAATGCCCCAAGTAAAACACTTTGGGATGTCATTTTTCAAAAAATATATACTTTTGCTGAGCGGTTTTTCTTTTTCTTGCCGCTATTGGGGCGCAACTCCCAACATTTAAACATTTAAAAAAAATCTTGTTTAGAAACAGCGATGTGCGTCATTCACATTTAACCCGGTAAGTGTCAAAATAAATGTAAATACCAGGCATATGAGGTGTTTCCAAAAACAGGACAAATACACAAATACACTTTTGGAGTTTTTTTATAGGTGAAACTGTGAAAATATTTCCTTTTTTCCTAATTTCCCCCACATTTTTAGATATTTTTCATACTCAATGATGGTTTTATATATAATTATTAATTCAAAAAAACAATATATGAATTGTGTGGGTGCGCTAATTGAGAAGAGAGACTTTACAGTTGAAGAAAGACATAGCAAAAACACAAAACCGGCTCCAGTCTTTTAGCGCAACAAAAACACGGTCCTGAAGGGGTTAAAAAAAGACAAAAGCAAGATAAACGTTACATCATTATACAAAAAAATGTCAGTGGAAGCTGTAGGTGAAGAAGGACATCTGCACTAGATACACTTTGTACAACTCTTTATGTTGCTACCCTTGATGTGGGGTTCAAGTTTTTGCCTGAAATGTCAATAGTGTCTACTGTCTCGGATCACTGCGCAAATAGTATCTGGTCATCCTAGGCTTTGATTATGAATGGTGCATGGACATGACTTATCATTTGTGAGAATTACTATGAAAACTGTAGTGCAGAGAAAGAGGGAGGAGAGAGAGAGAGCGTTCATCAGGAATCTGGCTCAGTGCCAGGTACAGTATGCAATGTGGGCTTTCCTTGCTTTGTACAGGCCTTCATAGAATATCTGGGCTAGATGACCTTCTCAACCAGTGTTTCGGATTAATATAAAAGGTTAACAATTCATTTAAACTGGGCAATTATAATTTCTATCATGAATTCATCTATGTTACACAGTATTTCTGGAGGAAAACCACAAAGTTGTGTGTGCGGCCTCATGTGAATGATTAAGGTCATATCTAAATCAATTGGTAAAAGCCTGACCTCTATTGATAAACTGCATAGTAGTACTTTTTATAGATTCATTCAAAAATACACTTAAGAGTTGCCATACTATTACCATAATAACTGCACTATTAATGTTATTGTCTTAGATGTCTCTATAACAATTAGAACATATATCAATTTACATTGTAACCTCATAGTAAAAATTTGAAGCACATCAAGACTTCACTTAATATTCAATTGCAGCAATTGTGTTTTTTAAATCCTAATTATTTGTTGTATTATTTTTACAGTTACCATCTAAATATCTTTTGTTTCAGAGAAGCATTTTATGATAAAAATATCTTAACGGATATCAATTAAATGAGTTAACCTCAAATTGTCTTATATGTCTGGTATAAAAAAATAGAAGGAAGGTAACTTTTGGGAAAACATTTTTGAATGTGACAGCAAAATTACTTAGTGATGGTTATACATTTTTCATAATGCCGTTCCCTGTAGAAATGTCTGATTCCCATATTTCCTAAAGCGACAGGAATCAAGAAGAAAGCTTTTAAAAGGGATAAAGTTGTGCTGAGTCTAGTTTTCCGATGTCTAGATATTCAAGTGTTGTGAAGTGCAATGTTGTTAGGTCCAGACATTTCATGAGCGTTTAGAAAGAATTTCATTAACCAGAGGCTCTTATTTTGTGTGTGCATGTGTCTGTGTCAATTCAGGCACTAAGAAATAGAATGAGACAGCCATAGTCAAAATGTAGACAATGCGCCACAGTGCTCAATAAATCCATATAGTGTTTTATGTCCTACAAGGTCAGTGATGTTGCTGACATTGGTCTCTTAGCAACCCATTCTACTAACCTACTTTTGTCCCACTCACATAAGAATGGGTTTAATGTAGTGAGCAGTGTTAATACGAGAGAGATGGATAAATACTAGGGGGAGAGTAGCTATTATGAAAAATTAGAATTCAAAATATGGTTCATACTTCTTTGACCAGCAAATGGCATCAACCTTTTCAAGGAGTTACTGTTTATTTATGCATAACATTTATATTGTTAGCATATTACAAATACATACCCCCCAACATTTAAAAATGTGAAAGAGGGACACTTTTTTAATGTCGTGGAACTCACCAATACAAGCAATTGCACTTTAAAATTGCCACTTAAAACACGCTTCGTTTTTGTCAGCACATTCATGCATATTAAAAAAAAAACAACTCATTGAATTTAATTCCCATAAGGCTCAGCCAGACATACTACCTCCATGATGCTGTTGAGTGCAGCAACAGTACAGCTGCAGATGCTAGCTGTGAACTAAAATTCCTATGATTCTCAGCCAGCCAGGTGCCCACCATAATGCTGGCTGAGCATCATTGAAAGAGTAGTCCACAGCAGCAGATATTTTTTTTAAATTAAAAAAGGCCAATGGTAGCCTCCCTCTCAGGACCCCTACCCACTGCCTTTACACACACCTGCCCAAAAACACACATAAGAACATACAGCTGCCTTACACACACATTTACCCGTACACTGCCTTTTACACACACCTGTCCAAAAACAACACATGATACACATACCACTGCTTACACGCACACATAGTAACGTAACTGCCTTAAAACACATATACAGCGCACCACTGCCTTACAGTCACATATACAACGTCCTGCCCTTCAGCACTACAATATAGTACACACTGCCTTATGCCACCACACAAAATATTATTGTACGCGCTGTGCTTACAACACAACTACTGTACATCCTGCGCTTATACAACACAACACACAGTCACATATATTGTAGCGCTGTTCCTTACACACACAATAACCACTGCCCTTACACCACACGACATGACTCGTCACTGCCCTTATACACACAGATATACTTGTACGCTGCGCTCACACCCACACACATACACTGCGCTTACACCCACCACATAGAACTGCCCTTACCAAACACGACACACATATATACTGCCCTTACACACACACACACACACATATATACATGTACACTGCCCTTTGATTTTGGAATAAAAACATTTGCTACTGCAAACATCTTAGATGAAAAAGTTCAATTTTATTCAGTGGAACAAAACAGTGATCACATTATTCTTCACGATATTATTGTAAGAAACGTTTACGTCTTTATTAATTCATGTAAACTATTTTTTTCCTATTTAATAAAAGCTATGATTGAGAATTTTTTGTTTCTATTTCCTTTTATTTGCCAACCTGCCCCCCCAGTTATGCACATCTGCCCCCAGGCTTGCCACACTGCTCCCAGAAATGCCTTATACCCCCCTATATGACACCCTGCCTCCCTGATATGCCTTATACCCTCCTATATGCCACTCTGCCTCCAGAAATGCCTTATACCCCCTCTGGCATATAGGGCCTTAAAAGGCATATCATGGTACAGAGTGGCATATAGGGGGCATGAGGCATTTCTGGGGGCAGATTGGCATATAGGGGGTTAAAATGGTGGGACGAAAAGCTGAGGCACGGCCATTAGGCGGCGCTGTGCGTGCATGCCAGCCCCTTTAATTTCATTAGGCGCCGGCGGCTGGAAGAAAATTCAATCCCGCTCACAGCCGCTCAGCGGGCCTGGTCAGCAGACGAACATTCAAAACAGCCGCTGAGCGGCCCTGGCCTCAACCTTCCTCTGCTCCTGCAAAGCGGGACCCAAAATCGGGACAGTTGGGAGGCATGAAAATATGGGGCTACTCCATTACTATTGGAGTAAAAACAAAATACAATGTATTTAAACCATTGTTTTTACACATCCTCCCTTAAACTGGCATCACATACATGTAGTTTGTGTTATTTTACCTTTTTCTTCATGTTTTGGAATAAACTCAGCACACAATTATATAAAATTAATATAATTTTAAACCAAATAAAATAATGTGTGGTTCCTTTATTAGAAGCATAATAAGTAAATCCTCACTGGTTTTTCAATGTTTTCAGGAAAAGGAAAAATAGACTTAGATACTTAACACAGTCATACTGACATCCCTGTATGATGTTATGTAAGTGATGTGCGGTAAGGTTGTACACAGAGAATGGGAGATGTGAACAAGTTCAATGATTTTAACCCATCAAATACTTATAAAATGTGCTTATGGCTTGAAAACACAAATGAAGGTCAATTTAAACATTTGTATGAGAAAGACTGCTTTATATCCAAGTGCATTGCTTTATGCATTTTATTAAAAGGTGTGGGAACAGCTATGGGAAAGGAAAATAGTGAGTTAAGGGCACTGGTGCAAGCTTGTAATCTAACAAAAAATTATTTTTTATTAACAATTTCACAATCATAACATTGAAAACATGAAACAGTCTAGGGTCTATTCACTAAGATTTTCCCAACTGAACTATTTAGGCCTCAGTTCTGAAATTCTCCTACAATTCCTTTGAAATTAATTTCGCTTGCCATTACTCTTTTCCCCGGATGTACTTATTAACGCCCTCCTTAATGTTTCCCAATCTTTTTTCACAAACCGTCTCCTTTATTTCTCCCTTGTCTCTTTTTACCAAATTTACTACTCATTTTAATTTACTTAACTATTTATCTCTGTGTCTTGGTTTAACACCCGTTATTGCATCTCCATTGTGTTTTGTACCTCACCATAACATCTTGCCTATGTTTTACACCTCACCATTCCGTCTTTCTCGTGTCATATTCCCACCTTGTCAGATTCCTTGCCCCTTTATCATATCCCAATTGGTTGATGCCAGAGGAGGCCCCTGCAGACGACCAATAGACCTTTAAAATCCTGGTGCCGCAACTTGGCTGCAAGAGTTAAAGGTCCGCACGAAGGACGAATAGAGTCGCTCGTACGGACCTTTAACTCTTGAAGTAGGGAGACCATCACCCCAGGCCAAGTTGTGTGTCAGGAGTTAGGAGTCAGGAGTTAAATGGCTGTGTGAGTGAGCCTTTTGGTCGCCTACAGGCAACCAATAGAGTCGCTTGCACGGCCCTTTAACTCCTGATGGGGAACATGGCCTGTCTCCCCGCTCCAAGTGTTAAAGGTCTTTAACTCCTAACGGCGAACCTACGGATTTCCGCTCTTGTTATCTACGAAGCATCGCAGGGGTTAAGGGGAGCGGAAATCCGTAGGCTCGCCATCAGGAGTTAAAGGGCCGTGCATGTGAGTCTATTGGTCCCCTGCAGGCAACCAATGCCAGAGGAGGCCCTGCAGGCAACCAATAGTCAGTAGGATCGATAGGGAAGGGATCAGGGTCATTAGTAAACACTGGCTGTTGGCTCAGAGGGGGCAGTCCACCAGCCAGTGAGAGCTCTCTTCTGGTGCTCTCTTGCAGTCCATACATGCTTCCTCACTGAGTGATGTCATATCCCAGCACTCAGGCTCACTGAGGTAACAGCCACTATTACCGGCTGCACCCCTTAATTGTTCTGCCCCTGCATATACTCCTGTCTTAAAGTTGACAACAAGGAAAACATGTTTAAATTCCATCTGTGTTTACTCAGATGCATGGTGAAATAAAGAGGGGTGATGATTTAAGTGTCAGTGTACATTTCCAGTAGGTATGTCCCATTCTGTTTATTTCTCAAAAAAATGAGTAGTAGACTCTCCTTTTTCCATCAGTGGTCACTGATTGCTAATATTATTTCTTGTTTTATATAGCACCATTATATTCTGTAGTACTGTACAGCGGTTAAACAGAATATAACAAGTAGTGCATTGCATAACAATTTGACTTACAGAAACAAGAGGTAAGGAGGGCCTTACTACAATACCTGGGAACTCTCCGGGTCAAGACTCAAACCCTCCGGGCTGCTCATTTTTCATTTAAATAGGGGTGATTCCCACTACCGTCACCGGGAACACCCCCGAAATCAGCGGGAACACCCCCAACATCAGTGGGACTGCCTACCAACATCAGTGGGACCACCTACCGACATCAGCAAGACCGCCCGCCGACGTCAGCAGGACCGCCCGTCGCGTCCCGCAAGGGAAGGTTCTAGGTAGCCGGAGCCCAGAAGTTCCCTGGTATGCTTACTACTAACACCTAAGTTCTCCACAAGAAAAGAGGGTACCTTATAGAGATGCATCTCCTACTTAAGTGAACTTACCTCATCCGGTGGATCTGGAGTATCACGATCTACCGAGAAACAGAAAGAGATAATAAGTCCTGTATCCATGTTCGGGTTGGGTATTTTTTGCTGGACAAAAACTGAGAAGCTAGGTTAACATTAGTTGGCCTTGTATAATCAAGGGTATACCTATTGCAGGTGAAACTTGCATAATACATATTGATTATACTGGTGGTTTGAATCTACATCTTTCCTGTAAACTCCTTCTTTTGTAAATAAACCCTTCTAACTCCCAATATCCATGACTAATGGAGACAACAATCCATTCTTCTCCTTCCTTATTCTTCCTCTTCTGTGTCAGATTTTAGTCCTTCCAAATGTTATGAGGTTATGAAATAAGGAAATGGGATGATGTTGGAAAAACAATGTTTTTTTAATCTATTCTTTATTAGGTAATACAGGTCTCATACAAGATACACAACACTTGTGTTAAAGCATCGACAAATAGACAATGAAATAAACATTTTTTGCCCTAGTCTAGAATTCAATACATAGTTTGTTTTACGAAAACAACCATATTAATGAATAACTGTAGTTTCTTTAATACCTACCTAATCTGAAAGACGGGTGGATAGATAAAATAGTAAAGAAAAGGTTTATAAGGGAGAGTAGATGAAGTGATAATGGCCATTAATGTATAAATGGGTACGTCATACAGACAAGGTCCAATTAATTTCCTTTTAATCATTAGGTAGTGCTATCAAAAAACATTTCAGTCATGATATCCAGGTGGACAATTCAACCTCAAAGTGATCCTTGGCACATAATATATACTCCTCCATATGCTACTCTGGCCCTTGACGGTATTTGCTACACCACCCCTACTTCATACTAATTCATCCTAAATGAATTAATGTATTTTTAAATATATATATATATATATATATATATATTTACATTTGCAAATATTATAATAGTTTTGGGAACTGATGACATTCTATTTTACTGTCTTAGACTGTCTTATTGACTCAGTGAAGATGGACTTATTTTTGGAAAATAGTAATTTCTGAATTTTTAAAGTAAGAGTTAAAAAAAAGCTGTTCGTGAAAATTTTACTTATGTAAGCTCTTTGATGATGACAGGAGATTGCACTTGCTGTGTGCCAAGGTTAACATTTTCAAACATGAAGGAAAATTAGATTTGTCTCCATTGAGTTAAGTCTCTTTACTATCATTTATAGACATCTTCTATCTTTCCTCTCCTCTACACATGAATCAATTTGATAGAAAGAGCTGAACAATAAGTGTCAACCAGGTAAGTCAATCCTTGTACTTTACATTTTGACAAATGACATGCAAGGCAGAGTATGAAATACATGTTACTTTGTATGCATTATTATGTTTTGTAGTTTTAATCTTTAAGATATATCTCAGCATTTGTGTAAAGGTTATCTAAGAACAAATAATAATAGTCTAACATAACTCATACTGAGTCCTCCCATTATTGTATTTCTGTTAACTGTGAAGCTTGCAGAAGACTTTACTATTTGGTTAGTCACCACGTTTGTTGGCATCTCCAGGATGAAAAAATCAACAAGATATTATATACATTGAGATAGCAATAAAGATTTTCATTTAAATCTGTGCAATGGAAGTATTACTACTTCTCAGTGAGCATGTACTTCATGGACAGCATAAAACAAGCAAGCAATCTCCCTTTTTTTATTTAGTTTCCTTTTTTCCTACATGGTAACTCCACAAAAGATGGCATGGCTCCATATCGGTCGGCTCTTTCTACAGATAATGATGTTGAGAAATGTAAATACAGTCTCTACGTTTACATAGAATTTGACAGCAGATAAAAATCATTTGGCCCATTTAGTCTGGCCATTTTTCGTGATGTAGGGGGTTTTAACCCCAACCAGTCTTTGGACGGGTCCTATAGTGAGGAAGCCTTTATGTCTATACCATGCTTGTTTAAATTCCCTCACTGTATTAGCCACCACCACTGCTGCTAGGAGACTGTTCCATTTATCTGCTACCCTCTGAATAAAGTAGAACTTCCTTACGTTACTTACTAAGCCTTTGACTTATAGGTTTTAGACCATGACCTCTGGTTCTAACATGGCTCCTCTTTTCA
Source organism: Spea multiplicata (assembly GCA_009364415.1). Classification (NCBI taxonomy): domain Eukaryota; kingdom Metazoa; phylum Chordata; class Amphibia; order Anura; family Pelobatidae; genus Spea; species Spea multiplicata. The sequence goes on from VKOC01029185.1 coordinate 12,021, forward strand.
AATAAACTTGCCCCCTGTACTTTGTTAAATCCCTTTAAGTATTCAAATGTTCCACCCTCTCTCTTCTTTCCTCCAAGCCGGTGAATGTCTGTGCGATGCTCGTAGACAACCTCTGGTGCCTGTTAGTTCCTTCCGGGTTTCCATGACTGAGCACTGAAAGCTCAAATCACGCCAACGCTCTGTCACAGAAGACCCAGAGGAAGTGCCTGCAGCAGCTGAGGTTACCAGAGAGGAGGATCCAGGTCCCCTGCAGCGCTGCGAGGATCTGGATCTTAGTCTTATAGTCTGACCTCTATTTGAGATGACCTTGAATATAAGACAAGGGGTATTTTTCAGAGCATTTGCTCTGGAGAAAACCTTGTTGTATAATCAAGCAAATACGGTATTAAAAATCCCCATAGTGACAAGTCCTATATACATCATTAACTACTGCCTCCTTTCTGCCTCCTATCACTCAACCATTAGCTTATCCATTCAACTATTCTGACATCCATACCCATAGACTGCAATTTATTTATATGTCTTCTTAGTTAATATTATGTCGCAATAGAAATATTTGGTCATCGTTTTGGGTGTCACCCACTACACATGAACTGATAATAACTGCTTCCACTTGCAAAATTGTTCTGAAAGAGCAGTAATAAAAGTGGCACCAAAACTACCTCAAGTGATAGAATGCGAGAACTGGTGAAGTATCCCTCCATGCATTTGTTAAGGGAGATAGGTGGTAATGATGTCCATCAATGCATCTTTTTGGGTGCTATAAGGGAAGCACTCAGATGGGGCAAAAAAAGAAAACACTTCCATTTTTCTTATCTATCTTTTCAACAATGACCCACATAGCCTTGGTCCTTACTTTTTGGCTTAAGAAAAGGGGCCACCTCAAAAATGTAAAAAAAAAAAACAAAAAAAACAGCAGAACACACAAAGATAAATAAATTAAATTAAAAAATCTTTGTCCATTAATAACATATTGAAAAATGGCTGCTGGCTGAAGGAGTTCTACACTACTGAGCACCAATAGCCCCCATCGTTATGAACCTGTATTACATTCTCCACTGACTCGATTGATACTCATTCAAATCTATGTACACTAGACTCCTGTGAATTGCAAATTTTTCAAATTTTGGCAAATTCTGCTATTCATAGGAAGCCACGAAAATTAGGCCAGACCCCCCACGAAGTAGAGGAAAAAGAAGCAAAAAGCTCAGAATTTCCATCTGAAATTCTTGGTCCTTTTAACTCACACACAGTCACACTTTCTCACATTCTCATTTTGGTGCACTCTCTCTCACGCTCTCTAAATGTTTCCCTGCCTTCCCTGCTGACCACTTATACTTCCGCTTCCACATCTCCTTGTACTTCATTTTCTATCTTTTCTCTTTTGTCTTCTAACTTGGTCCGCTTCTCTGCGTACATAACCTGGAGCAAACTTTCACCAAAATCGGGAGAGAAGACGTCAGTGAAAGCCCCGCACTTTTGGTTGGAAGCAAAATAAAAATAAAAGCACTTTTGGTTAGGGCAAAATAACAGCGCTTCCGTTGACGTCCTCTCCCCAATCATCCAATCTGGCGAGAGGACCTTTCCAAAAGGGTTTTCAACAGGGTTAACATGATAAACCTTGCGCAAGGATGACCAACGAACCTGTGAAATACCAGTGTGCTTATCAAAAAATTGTGAACTTACTTGGGTATAAAAATATATACCTTAATGCAGATCCAAAAAATAATAAAATAAATAAATAAATTAAAAAAAAAACGATCTGCAAAACAAAATATAAGACAATAGTGTAGTGGATACTAATCAGTAGTCCTAATAAAGTGAGATAAGATTGCACTCGCAAAATCAGCTTCATGTGAAAGCGTGGAGCAGTGCAATGAGTATAGAGAATCCAAAGACAAAACATCTGTCCATGGATCTAAGATGCAAGCTGCTAGGGGAAGCGGAGAAGGCGTCTGTCTTGTTCACCATAGAGTAGAAAATGCTACGTCTGCAGCAATACAGTCAACTACGGAAGCTGGAAAGTGCCAAAATATCAACATGTTTTGTCATTTTTGAAATATGAGGGGGCCCTAGAAAACAATGTCTCCAGCATGCAGTTTTATATTTCATGAGTCTCTAATATGAAGTCACCTACATCATCCTCATGTAGGATATGTAGGTTTTAATGTTTGACAACGGGTGTTGGATGGAGCTAGATATAAATGACAAAGCTCTGTAGGTTAATAAAACAACATGACAGATTTCTACCAAGACACACATTTTATCCAGTGGCAATATATAACTATCTCAAGTAAAGCTGGTTTCTACTTCAACTATTTGATTGAAGTGGTCTTGTTATTGATAGAACTATTAATGGTGGAATCGTCAGAGGAGAAATGGTTAAGAACAGGAAATGGTAAACCTAATTACAAAGATATAGTAGTCAAAAACTTCCACACAAAGGACAACAACATTGCAAAGACAATGATTTATGTGCTCTCTTATGTTCTGTATTGATGCTCCTGTGTACATAGGCATCCAGATAACACCAATATCACTATGACTATTGTTAAGTGTAGCATGCAATATACCTATGGAAGCTTCCTCTTTAATCAGATATATAGCTGGTCAATTTTAATTTATCCTGTGTCACCATTATGCTATCAGGGAACATGGAGCAGTCACAGTCAGCACTGTTTCAGGTATCTACACAAAAAATAGTGTGCCTAAAAATACTTCACATACAGTTACAGGAGTCTTTTGGCTGTGGCCACATTAACCTGTGGCTAGCCAATTAACACTGCAGCTAAATTAACAAGTAAACAACTAACAGCACTAAAGTTGTAGGTTTGAACAGCATACAAATCAAAACTGGATGCTAACATAAATGTGGACAGTGTGTAAGTGTGTGTTAAAATGGGTGTACAACTGTCCCCTAGAGTGTGTTTTCCCTAGATGAAAGTCAGCAGCAGCAGGAGTAGTAGAGCACTGGGGCTGGACAGGCAGACACTGGCAGATGATAGGCACAAGCAGCCCCGTAAAGCGGGACTGAATTTCCACAATATTATAAAACATATTATATTGAAACCAATATTTATTGTCACCATTTTTTTTATCAATGAAGAATAATAGATGAAATAATAGAATTTATTATAAATATTATAATAAAAATATTAACTATACTCACAAAACTCTACTCAGGAACAAGGGAAAAATGTCTGCTGCAGTCCTTACAGTAGTCCCTACAACTTCTTCAATCTATCGTACAACAGTAGATGCAAAAAGTGCTCCTATTGGTTTTGAGCATGCATCAGTGAAACTAGACAGATGAAGGAGGAGGTGTTTTACTGCATCTCTAACTGTAAGCAATGTTTTCACATGCTAAATTAATACATATTACATAGTTATATAGGCTGAAAAAAGACATCAAGTTCAGCCTTTCCTATATCTGTTAATTTGTTGCTGTTGATCCAAAAGAAGGCAAAAAACCCCAGTTTGGCTTATTCCAATTTTGCACTAACCAGGGAAAAAATTCCTTCTTGACCCCAAAATGTCAGATTTCTCCTTGGATGAATAAACTGTTTCCCCATAATTAAAGATTATATGCCTGAATATTATTTTTTTCCAAGTATCCATCCAGTTGCTGTTTAAACGTCTGTACAGACTCCGATAAAACTACCTCTGCAGGGAGAGAATTCCAAATCCTTATTGTCCTTACTGTAAAAACCCTTTCCTCTGCTTTAGACTAAATCTCCTTTCTTCCAGTCTAAACGCATGACGACATGTCATATACATAGTCCTGTTTACGAACAGATTTCCACACAATGGTTTGTATTGGCCCCGAATATATATATATATATATATATATGCTATCATATCCCCTCTGAGGCTTCATTTTTCTAAACTAAACAGATTTAAATGTGTTAACCTTTCTTCATAACTATGGTGCTCCATTCCTTTTATTAATTTTGTAGCCCGCCTCTGCACCCTTTCTAGTGCTATGATATTCTTCTTTAGAATAGGTGCCCAAAATTGCACAGCGTATTCAAGTTGCGGCCTTACCATTGATTTATACAAAGGCAAAATTATATTTTTATCCCACGAATTGATGCACCTTTTTATACACGACAATACCTTACTGGCCTTAGCAACTGCTAACTGACATTGCACATTGTTGCCTAGTTTGTTGTCTATAACAATTCCCAAATCCTTCTAATTTGTTTTTACCCCTAATTTACTACCGTTTAGGGTGTAGGTTGCTTGTGCATTCCCTACCCTGAAGTGCATAACTTTACATTTATCTACATTGAATTTCATCTGCCATTTGTGTGCCCAGTCCCCCAGTCTATCTAGATCACTCTGCAGCACTGTAATATCCCGCTCGCACTGTATTACTTGGTGTCATCTGCAAACACAGAAACATAACTTTCAATGCCTATTACCAGGTCATTTATAAATATGTTGAATAAAATGGTCCCAGAACAGAACCCTGAGGGACACCACTTACCACTTTTGACCAGGTGAAAATGTACCATTTATAACAACTCTCTGTTCCTTATCTCTAAGCCAATGTTCTACCCAAGAACAAGAATTTCCTTCAGTTTGAATACTAACCTATTGTGTGGAACCGTGTCAAACGCCTTGGCAAAATCCAAGTAGATTACATCTACTGCAACACCCTGATCTACACTTCTACTTACTTCTTCGTAGAATGCAATTAAATTACCGTATTTATCGGCGTATAACACGCACTTTTGTAAAAACAAAAAAAAGCCAAAATCCTACCTGCGTGTTATACGCCGATATATCCTAGAGCTGCATGATCTGCAGCCGCGTCTCCCTCACTTCTGGTCCCGGCGAGGGTGCGTGCTATACGCCGGTGCGTGCTATACGCCGGTAAGTACGGTAGTTTGACAGGACCTATGTTTCATAAAACCATGCTGATTTTTGCTAATAATGCTGTTCTTCCCAATGAATTCTTGCATATTATCCCTAAACAGCCCTTCAAATACTAATAATCAACCACAGAAGTTAAGCTCACAGGTCTATAATTTCCAGGCACAGAGTTTGAACCCTTTTTGAATATAGGGACTATATCTGCCTTCCTCCAATCCTCTGGTACAATTCCTGAAAGAAAAGAATCCCAAAAGATTAGAAACAGAGGTTCACTTATTTCCTGACTCAGCACCTTAAGTACTTGTGGGTGAAGCTTTCTTAACATTAACTTTCTATAGTTGCTGCAGCACCTTGTCCTGAGCCATCCAATCACAGTTTGACTTTAAATTTTGTTCAGTAGTCCTATGTATATCCATTGCCATAGGTAAGATATACTGAGGAAAAATAGTTATTTAAAGTTTTTTTCCTGGTCCTCCTTGACCAACACTCCCCCTCTCTGTTTTTAATGAACCTACGTTTTAATTTTTTGGTTTTTTTAGAATTTATGTACTTAAAGATTTTTTTGAGGTTAGTTTTGCTCTCTCTTGCTCACTCTCTCATTTTCTAGTTTAGCCCATCCAATCACCTTTTTTGCATGCTTTATTGGCTTCCTTATATTTTATATAGGATGCCTCTGATTCATCTGATTTAAATGCTGTAAAAGCATTTTCTTATTTTTTATTTTTTGCTTAACGTCCCCACTAAGCCACATTGGTTTCAATGTGTTTCTTTTATATTTGTTTCCTAGTGGTACATACTGAGAAGTGTACCCTGCTACTATTTGTTTGAAAATACCCAATTTTTCCTCAGTGTTTTTATCCCTGAAGAGTTTATGCCAGTCAATAAGTTGTAAAGCTGCCCTTACTTTATTGAAATTGGCCTTCTTAAAATTATATGTTTTAGTATTTCCCATGGGCAATTTCTTTTTTTAGTTTATTTCAAAAGAGACCATATATATAGTGATCACTATTACCCAAGTGCTCCCCCACTTGAATGTTAGACAAAAGATCAACATTGTTTGTTATCACCAGATCCAGACCAGAATCCTTTCTAGTTGGTGCTTATACCAGTTGTGACATAAAGGTGTCATTTAACAGGTTCAAAAACCTGAATTCCCTAACAGAACTACAATTCCCTCTATCCCAATTTATGTCCCAGATGTGCAGATTTCTCAATTTGCTCTAATAGCTGCTCTTCTTCATCATTATTAACATTAGGTGGTTTATAACAGATCCCAACCAGTAGTTCTTTTCCTTTTTTTTGCCCCAAGTTGATATCTACCCATAAAGTCCCTTGTCGCCTTCAAGATGCTTAATATTTGACTTTAGCTCGTTGCTAACATACAAGCATACTCCTCCTCCCTTCCTGCTTTTTCTGTCCTTCCTATATAACATGTAGCCTTTTAAGTTAACTGCCCAGTCATGGGTCTCATCCCACCATGTTTCTGTTATGCCTATTATATCATATTGCTTAGTGTATGCTATTGCCTCTAGTTCCCCCATTTTGTTATTCCTTGAAAGTCCTTATAAGGTATTTTAATATGCATTAATTGTTTAGGAGGCTGTCCAGGACACTTGAGTGTCATTTTTAATTGTTATTTCTAAAAAGCAATGTTCAAAGTAATACAATTGGAAAAATCACCATAGCAACAAATAAAATGTTACTGCTGTCTGTGCCACCTATTTGCACTAGAATTGAATAGAATAGAATCTTTATGCATAGTCTCAAGTGATAACAAAACATCCTATAAATTGTGAGGTGGGGTCTCTATGGATGCATCCTGGTGCCATGTGTTCTTCAGGTAAGCAACGCACACGCACCCGGCCATCCACGTCATCAGACCAGTCCACCTTCTTCCATCGCACCGTGGCCCAGTACTTATGTTCATGTGCCCAGTGTAAGTGCTTTCGGCAAGGGACAGGGGTCAGCATGGGCACCCTGACTGGTCTGCAGCTACACGGCCCCATATACAACATGGGGTCATAATGTTGTGGCTGATCGGTGTATATCAATGTTACCCCATCATTTTCTTATTTATACATCCTCAACACAGATAGGAATTACTTCATACATCCTCAACACAGATCGGAATCGCTTCCTAAGCATAAACTGTGTTGCTGACGTGCCTCGATATCGAGGCATGTAGCAACACAACCCCCTACCTTGATAGCCTTGTGATTTCTCCAAAGAGCAACCACAAGTGCCATCATGTAAATGATGTCGCCGTCATTCACACAATGGCATCAACAATAGATATGAGTTCACAGAGGGTCTATCCAGACCCTCTTGAGAACTCTCAAGCTCCTTGCATCCAACCATGCAACGTCAATGGAGCCCAGCTCATTAATCAGGGTGATGAGTAAAAAAAAATAAAAATATAAACAATTAAAAACATTTTTTTTTTTAAATTTAATATTCAAAAATGTTCAAATATGGTAACATGTAAAAATCCCCACTGTCACAAAAAAAAGTTTTTAATGAGCAAGTCCTACAATTCTTTATCTTCACAAAAATTCCTGCATGGAAAGAGTTAAAATATTGCCATCACAAATGCCCATAGGGTGTCTAGTTTTAAAAAAATGTATGAGTTGATGGGGTAAATTGAATTGGCCGGGTTCAAAGATGTCCCAAATATGGGTCTTGGGGTAGTAGGATCAGATGTCTAAATGGCAAAATAATACACACCTCACAACGGTGGCCTTTTACCTCCCAAATAACCCTACAAACCCATGCATGTGGGGTATCACTGCTCTCAGGAGATGACTGAACACATATTGGGGTGTTGTTTGACACGGACATATACCAGGAGCGGTAAGTTTATACCACGAAGTACAACATGTGTGAAAAATACTACCATAAAGTTTGACAAAGGCTGGTGGTAAAATTAGTGCATTAAAATACCAGCATTTCTAAAACCTTGGGGTGTCTAGTTTTCACAAATATTTGGTTTGATGGGGTAAATTGTTTTGGCCAGCTTCAAAGATACCCGAAATAGGATATGGGGCAGAATGACCGGCTTTGGGGAAAAAGTGGTTTTGAAATAGCAAAACGCTACTGGTACTTATTGCCCCATAAGGTGCAGAAAAAAGCAAAAAAAACCCCATAAAAACATTGGGTATTTCTAAACTCAGGACAAATAGTAGAATCTATTTAGCAGGGTTTTTTCAT
>VKOC01029187.1:0-14071 GCA_009364415.1 Spea multiplicata
TTGCTCACCTCAGTCCACCAGTGAAGTGAACTTGTTGGGCTAGTGAGTGCAGCCGCAGCAAGCAGTGAAGCTAACTGTTTTGCTGTGACATTTTATTTTATTTCTAATTTCTTTTCAAGAAAGATTGACTGTGTGACGACAATAACTGCAAAGCTTCAAGCTACTAGCTGTAGCACTAATATAATTCTAATCTTTAATCTTAATCTATAATATATTATATAACATCATATAATATACATTCTAATTCATAATCTATAAGTAATTCTAAATTCTAATTCATAATCTATATTCTTCTATCTAATAATCCATAATATAATAATCTTCTAATATTAATATTATAAACATAATATAAAAATTCTAATTTCATAATCCTATATCTATATTCTATCTATAATCCATAATATAAGTAATTCTAATCTGTTAATAATATAATATTATATATAACTTAACCTCACTTTAGCTTAGTGGGCTTGAGAGCGTCTGCCTAGAGTTAGACTAGAATACTAAGAAATATAGCTTTAGGTTTAGCATAGTAGTAGGATAGGCTCTTAGGCCCGTGTAAATTCAAAGTCTTTAATTTTTTTATCCCCCCTTTTTTTTTTAAGTTTTTTTAAACACTACACTACACACACTACACAAAATTTGAAATGGATCCTCCTTTTGGGATTAAGGAGGGACAAGCTCCATCTACCACCACCACCAGCACCACCAGTTCTAAGATGCAGCCTTTGCGTCAGTCTAGTCGGCCAAGTAGGCCAAGCTCTCGCTTATCATTTGGGGAAGCATTGCTGGAAGGATCATCAAGTAAAGGAAAGGCACCAAAAGCAGGCAGTAGTAGTGCAGCTAGGCCCACAAGCTCTATGGTTTTTTACAGAAAGCCTAAAGCACCAGAAGCACGTTCAAAGTTAAAGGGTAGCACAACTAGTACTTCTAATAGCCCAGTGAGTAAAAAGAAGTGCCTTTTGCCCCAAGCAGCATCTTCCCCATGCACAAGCAGCATGCAAGGTACCAAGCAGAGCCAAATTAGTAGCAAGACTCATGCTCCAGACACCATGCTCCAGATTCCTTGGTGTCTAGTAGGGGCAGCCGGTGAGCATCTGCACTGCGGCGGATCTGGATCTTAGTGTTATTATCCTATCCCATGCTTGCTTAAATGTATTTACTGTAATAACATCTACCACTTCTGCTGGAAGGCTATTCCATGCGTCCACTACCCTTTCCGTAAAGTAATATTTCCTGATGTTACCATTAAACCTTTGCCCCTCTAGCTTATGACTATGTCTTCTTGTTGTGGTAGTATTTCTCCTTTTAAATAAACTCTCTTCCTTTATCTTGTTGATTCCCTTTAAGTAGGGATTCATGGATATATCGGTGTCCAAAATATATCAGCTGAAAAGGGCATTATTGGCAAAAGGAATGTTTGAGCAAGTATGCGTGATTAAGGGATTGAATGAGTATCTGTAAATAAATGAGTATATGAGTGTGTGGGGGGTGGCATGGCATAGGGAGCCTGTAATTACACTCCTATCATGCCCAGCTTCTCGCATGTGCTGGCATGATAGGAATGTGATTGCTGTTAGACATTATATATTAAATAATATTATTAATAATTAACAGCAATCACACTGCTATCATGCCCAGGCAACCAGTACATGCTAGAACCTGGGCATGACAGGAGTGTGATTTCAATAACAATATTGTTAGCAACAATCACACTCCTATCATGCAAAGTCATGCTGGAATCTAGGTATGCCTGGGCATGACAGGTGTGTGATTGCTGTTTAAATTATATATTTTTTTTTTGTCCCATTTTGGTATGTTACTTTTATTAAGTGTGGTTATTTATTTATTTTCGGGGGGTCATTGGACAGTTTTTTTTTTTAATCGCTCTCGCAGAACTCACCATTACAGGCAATTGCACTTTACAATGTCGCGCTTGCATTGCCACTTAAAACACGTTTAATTTTTGTCAGCAGTCATGCATATTAAAAATAGCCAACACATTGAATTCAACCAAACCAATTTATTAATATATAAATATTTAAATTAATCTAATACAACAAGACAGGCAACAGGCAGATCAGCCTTAACACTGGTACTAATCCATGCTACTTATGCTGAAAATATTTCTCAGCAACATGAATTTTCTATATCAAGAGCCCCAGCCAGGTAATATCACACCGTAACATGCATTATCTATATCAGAGCCCCAGCCAGGTAATATGCATTATCTATATCAGTAACATGCATTATCTATATCAGAGCCCCAGCCAGGTAATATCACACAGTAACATGCATTATCTATATTAGAGCCCTTTACTTGATTTCTCCTGCCCTCCTTACATTATTGCCCCCACACACCTACAAAACTTTCCAAAGCACAATTTTGCACCCACAGGTCTTGCCAGACATCCAGATTGCCTATCCAGGCAATGTCCCTGCCAGCACCCAGATAGCACAGCCATGCTGGCTACGCATCATGGGAAATGCAGTTAACAGTTGATAAAGTTGCAGATGTTAGCTGTGAGCAACAATTCCCATGATGCTCAGCCAGCCAGGTGCCCACCATGATGCTGGCTAAGCATCATTGGATGTCCACAGCAGAAGAGATTTTTTTTAGAATTACAAAAAAATTCTAATGTTAGCCTCCCTCCCATTCTTTTTAAAACTATATAAAATTGTTCCTTAACGATAACAGAATACCACATTATTATTGCCCCCTATTAATTTACTAGGCCTCTATTATGTTTTTATGCCCCCTGCCAAACCCCCCCCCATTATGCCCCACTTGTGTGTTGCCACAGCCAGCCCCCCCTTGTGTATTTATACCAGCCACCCCCCTTTTAGTATAGATGCAAGTGATGCCCCTAGCCAGCCCTCTTGTGTATTAATGCCCCCACAGCCTTGTGCCCCTTGCTTTCCTCTAGTGTGTATGTCCAGCCACAAGCCCCTTTAGTCTTGATTTATATACATTACATTTATTTATAATGCCCAAGCCTTCTTCCTATTGTGTACTCATGCCCCCCCAGCCAGCTACCTTTTTTCTGACTTTCCAGCCTGCTCCACGGGACTGACTGCCAGTCAAGGAACTCTATTGACTCTGTGAGCCTCACACAAGCCGGCAGTTTATGCTTAACCCCTACGTGACAAAGGCTAATTTTACTTTTTGTACCCTTCGTGACAATGGCCGTTTTAACATTTCTGCGCTGCTCGTGTTTAGCTGTAATTTTCTTCTTTCCCGTTTACTGAACCCACACACATTAGATATTGTTTTTTTCAGGACAAGAAGGGCTTTCTTTAGATGACATTGTTTTGATTGTATCATATTATTTACTATTAAAAAAAGTATAAAATATGGTGAAAAATTTAGAAAAAAATGACTGTTTCTAACTTTTAGTTGAAAAATCTTTTACTCATCTATAAAAGGTAATGAAAAAACCTGCTAAATAGATTCTACTATTTGTCCTGAGTTTAGAAATACCCAATGTTTTTATGTTTTTTTGCTTTTTTCTACCCATTATGGGGCAATAAGTACAGGTAGCGTTTTGCTATTTCAAAGCCATTTTTTCCAAATCTGGTAATTCTTCCCCCCATGTGCCATTTCGGGTATCTTTGAACCCGGCCAATGCAATTTACCCCATCAAGTCATATATTTTTTAAAACTAGACAGCCCAGGGTATTCCAAATGCTGGTATTTTAACCCTTTCCAAGCACTTATTCTACCATCAGCCTTTGTCAAACTTTATGGTAGTAATTTTTTTGCATTTGTTTTTTCACACACATTTTACTTGATGATCGCCTCCTAAACGCTTTTAAAACGGACGGATGTTGACGCCCCGGGGAGGGGCCAGAGATGGCCCCTTTGTGCCGATCATGGCGTTGCTGAATGCTTCGAGGTCAAGGAATTACAGCAACGCCGTTTCGGTGCAGAAAGCGAAAATAGATTGCTTCCTGCCCCTGTTTAAAGACGTGCTGGTCCTGGCACGTCAATTGTCGTTAACAACTTGATTTTCGGTGACGTGCCCGGACCGGCAATTGTCATCAAGGGGTTAAAGAAGTTCGGTTGTCAATGGGAGGCAGACATCACATTGCGCACTTTCTGTGCCCATGGGACAGCACTAAATTGGGACAGTTGGGGGGGGGGGCTGTTTTCGGTTTCGGTCCAGAATTTTCATATCGGTGCACCCCTACTTAAGAATTTAAATGTTTCTATCATATCCCCCCTATCACGTCTTTCTTCCAGGTTATATGTTAAGATCCTTTAACCTGTCCCGGTAAGGTTTATCCTGTAATCCATGAATCATTTTAGTAGCCCTTTTCTGAACCTTCTCCAACATATCTATATCCTTATGGAGTTTTGGTCTCCAGTACTGTACACAATACTCCAAGTGAGGTCTCACCAGTGATTTGTACAACGGCATGAGCACTTCCCTCTTTCTACTGCTAATACCTCTTGTTATACAACCAAGCATTCTGCGAGCATTTCCTGCTGCTCTACTGCATTGTCCTGCTGCTATACTGTATTGTCTGCATCCACACGACCTGCCTAGCACCCATATTTGCCATTAAACTGCCCCAAAAACAGCCCCCCTGTGGCATCTCTGCTCCCAAAACAGCCTGCCTGTGGAATCTCTGCCCCCAAAACATGCCCCCCCACTTACACATGCATGCTATTACACACATATTCATTCACAAATATTATTTCCCTCAATTACATATACTCATTCACAAATATGAATTCACTCCTTCAAAGATACTCATTTATTCCCTCATTTAGATAATCATTAGTATAGTTGTACATACATATAGTACATAAGGTTGAAAAAATACCTAATTCCATCAAGTTCAACCCTTCTATCTAACCTTCCTATTCCTTTGATCTAAAAGGCAAAAAAACCCTATTTAAGCTACTTTGAATTCTGCCATCACAGGGAAAATTTCCTTCTTGACTCCAAAAGGCAATCAAAATATTCCTTGGATCAAGAAACTCTAAAATATTAATTCTATTTTTAGCCCTGTATGTCATGCCTTTCTAAAAAAAAATATCAAGACCCCTTTTGAAGGTATCTAATGTATTTGATAACACCACCTCCCTTGGCAGTGAATTCTAGGGCTGCAACAAAGAATCAATAAAATCGATAATAGTCTATTATGAAAATCATCAACGATTTTCATTATCGATAAGCTGAATCGATTTATAAAATGAGTTTTTTCAGAGCAAATGCTCTGAAAAACTCCCCCCCTTCTATAATCCGATCTCAAATAGAGATTGGATTATAACACTAGAATCCAGATGCAGCGCTGCAGGAGACCTGGATTCTCCTCTCTGTCAGCCAGGGGGGGCGTTTGTGCAAAACACGCATACATCCTCTGCTTCTCCCCTCCCGCTGGGGCTTATATTACTGAACGTCGGCGTCACGTCCATCATGGAAGCCCCAACGAAAGTGGAGAGGAGAAGCAGAGGCTGTCTGCGCGCAGCGCACAGACCCCCATCGGCTACCTCCGCAGGTTGGGCACATTGTGTACTAAAATCCAAATCCCCTGCAGCGCTGCAGGGGACCTGGATCCTGTCTAGCAGCCTGTAGGGGTCTGTGCGATGCGCGCAGACAGCCTCTGCTTCTCCTCTCCACTTTCTTTCACTTCTTACCTGCCCCACCAGTGTTTAATATATCAACAGAAGAAAAACGGGGCAAGTAAGCTCCCGGGAGGCTTTCGGCTCAAGAGAGGAGGGGCAAAACATTTTCAGCACCACTGTGTAAGCTAAGTCTGGCGTATTATATTTATTTTTATGTTTATTTGCCCTGTGTTTCTTCTGTTGATATATTAACCCCTGGTGGGGCAGGTATATTTATATTATATTGTGTATTATCTATTCTTTTTTTCTATATTTATTAAAGCATATATTTTTATACCTATTTTAGCGCTGTCAATTTTTCTTATATCGGGGGTATAAGGCATATCAGGGGACAGAATGGCATATCGGGAGTAAAAGGCATATCAGGGGACAGAGTGGCATATAGGAGGTATAAGGGATATCAGGGGCAGAGTGGCAAGCTGGGGGTGAGATGTGCATAACTGGGGGGCAGGTTGGCAAATAAAAGAAAATATAAACAAAAGGCATTTTTCTCAATCATAGTTTTTATTAAATATAAAAAAATAGTTCTCCGCTCTTCCAGTCTCAGAGGGTGACGTCTTGTTCTTTGTACATTACTGTTAATGAACGGGTCACTGAAGAGCTCTTTATATTAGCCCTGCATATATTTATATAATGTTATCATATCCCCTCTTAGATGCTGTTTTTTCAGTCTATGTAATTTTAACTTTTTTAGTCTCTCTTCATAACTAGCATCTTCCAATCCCCTTATTAAATTTGTAGCCCTCCTTTGCACTTTTTCTATTTCCATAATGTCTTTTTTAAGAACCGGCGTCCAGCATATTCAAGGTGAGGTGTTACCATTGACCTGTAAAGAGGCAAGACCATGAATCATTACCTCCTTTTATGCATACCTCCTTTTACTCATCCAAAAAAGCTAATTAAAAAAACCTGCTAAATAGATTCTACTATTTGTCCTTTGTTTCGAAATACCCAATGTTTTTATGGTTTTTTGCTGTTTTCTGCAAGTTATTGGGCAATAAGTACAAAGTAGCGTTTTGCTATTTCAAAAGCAATTTGTTTCCCCCAAATCATTCTAGCCGCATGTGCTATTGTCGGGTATACTTTTAAGCCAGCCATTGCAAATTACCCAAGACCATACTAACTTTTGAAAACTAGACACCTCAAGGTATTTCAGATGCTGGTATTTTAACCCTTTCCATGCACTAATTCTACTACCACCCTTTGTCAACTTTGTGGTAGTAATTTATTTTGTTTTTGTTTGTTTTTTAATCACAAAAATTGCGCTTCAGGTATGGATTTGCAGCCCCTGGTATACGTCACTTTCAAACAAGACCCCAATATGTGTTCAGCACACACACATGCATGGGTTTGTTGGGTTGTTTGGGAGGTAAAACTCCACATTTTAGGAAGTGCGCATTTTTTTAACTTAGAACTTTTACATCTGGCCCTACTGCCCCCATGACCTAATAGGGCCATCTTCGAAGCCAACAAATTCAATTTACCCCCTCAAACCATATGTTTATGAAAACTAGACACCTCAAGGTATTTCAAATGCTAGTAGTTTAACCCTTTCCATGCATGATATTCTACCATCAGCCTTTGCCAAAGTTTGTGGTAGTCATTTTTTTTGTATTTTTTTTTCCACAAATTGTACTTCAGGTATAAATTTATAGGTACAGGTATACGTCACTATCAAACACCAAACCCAATATGTTTTCAGCAACATCTCCTGAATACAGTGATACCACCCATGCATTGGTTTGTCTGGTGTTTGGGGGCTAAAAGGCCACATTTTGGAAGTGCACCCTCCCTCCTCCCCATTTTGGTCAGTCTGTGCCTATGCCACTCCAATTTACCCCATCAAACCATTCTTTTTTTTTTAAATTAGACACCCCTTGGGTATTTGAAATGCTTTTACTTTCACTCTTTCTATATCAAGATGTTTGGGAAGACACAGCGCTAATTTTAGCACTAGCTCATAATAATAAACTTTATTCTTTTTATTTTATTTTATTATTTTTTTTCCATTTAGCTGGAACTGGATTCCTATGATGCATAATTATTTTTAAATGTTACACTTAATTTTTTTGCCCCATATTTTTTTATTATTTTTGAAAATAATGTGATTAGAAAGCTGGTGTAAAGATTGGATGAGGAGGACCCCGGATGGCGGAGCGAGCCAGGCAAACATGAGCCAATGGAGCAGGAACCAAGAATCAGGTCTGGTAAAACCAGCAAAGCGAGAAGCCAAATCAAGTCCAGAAGAGTAGTCAAACAAGCAGAGTCGATACCAAACGATCAGAGAACAGGAGCGAAGTCAGCAAGCCGGATCAAACAAATAAATCAGTCACAGTAACTCGCACAGGCAAACAGCAGAATACACCAACCAAGGGTGACCCAGAAGAGGAAGTCCAGGTTTAAATAGGGAGAGGTGGAGGCGTGTCCTGCATGAAGAGGTTATAAGAGCACGTTACAGATGTAACATGCAATATTAAGTTTTGTGCTACCAGTTCTGTAATACCAGTTTGCCACGTGGTCGCCATGCGGTGAAGACGCCGACTGTGTAGCGGCGGTACTCGCTGCCCGGGCCGCCGCCTGAGGAGGAAGCGTTGCGGGAGTGGCCATGGAGCGCGACCAGAGAGTCCAGGGTAAGTCCTTACAGCTGGGCTCCTTAGACTTGCATGGTTGAATGCAGTACCTGTATTCAACCTGCAAGTGGAGCTAGAGTTCTCAAGAGGATCTGGAGACCCTCTAGCGAACTTTTTCAACTTTGTTATTTATTTTGACGTGCCTGGGCCATCATTGAACGTTAAGGGGTTAAAGATACAGTGGTTGATATACAGGAACCTGATGCTCCAGCTCAGCAACAATACAGGCTTCCCCCAAAGCGATAAGTTCGATTTCAACTGAGATAAGTGATCTAGAACAAAAAGGGATAGTCTAGCTGTTACGCTGGTCCCTTAGGGAGGTTTTCACTGCAGAAGTTCTTTTGCCCAGGCCACAGCTGCTGGGAGAGGAGCCCTGCCAATAGTGGTCCAGGACTTAGATCATCCCAACAGTGAGATACCTCCCGCCAGCTGGAGATAGGCTCTGAGCAGAGGAAGCAAGGTGAATCCCAGACTAAGCAGGAAACTCAGCGCAAACAGAGTAAACAAAAGAAGCGAAGTCAGGGGAAGCCAGTTCTGTAACTGAGAGGGCAACAAACACACCAGAGGATAAAGCAGGAGCCGAGGTCAACAAAGCCGGGTCAGAACACGGGAGTCACAGGCAACGGTACCAAATCGTGGAGCAAGGGGACGTCAGACAAGCAAGGGTCAATAACCATAAGGACAGCAGGAGCCGCGATACAATGCACACTAAGGACCACAACAGGGTGTCTGTGTCCGGAGAACAGGTAAGAACTTAAGCTCTGGGAACTGCTACATTAATTAACTCTGTCCCCAGTTTCCAATAGGTATCTTTGTCACTAAATAGCTTCCCATAGTCCCATGTTTAGTGACAAAGATGCCTATGGGAAACTGGGGACAGAATTTGCCTTTGCCCCCAGTTTCCCATAGGCATCTTTGTCACTAAACATGGGACTATGTGAAACTATTTAGTGACAAAGATGCCTATAGGAAATTGGGGACAGAGTTTGCCTTTGCCCCCAGTCTCCCATAGCCATCTGTGTCCCAGCCTCCCACTGCCAAGCATGCCCCCAGTTACTTTAACTTACCTTACTGAAGATCCCGCTGCCAAACATCTGTGCGATGCAGACAACCCCGCTGCTGGCGGCTCTACCCACCCTCCTCACTGAATGGGGCTGGCACCACCCACAAAGGTCATTGAGCAGCGCTGGTGCCGCCTGTCATGCCACGGCATGAGTAACTGGGGCATGGCACTAAATGGGTTAAGGGATTTGAGGCCGGTAACATTTGTTCACACCTTTCCTTTTGAGCCAGAACCCAAAATAAAACTTGATTACCCCATGCTCGGTATTGTCACCTTGGACAGGAAGGGCCTGTCCGGGGAGATGTTTTCCCGGGACCCGCGGAAATCCCTTCGCCCATTACTAATGCTGCTAGCGGAGGACCGACCGCCGCCCCGAACAGCCGGCGTACGGGAACCGCGGTCAGCCCTCCTCCCGACGGCGTCCGGAGCCGGGACCGTGACGCTCCCGGCGGCGTCCACCCACAAAGGTCATTGAGCAGCGCTGGTGCCGCCTGTCATGCCACGGCATGAGTAACTGGGGCATGGCACTAAATGGGTTAAGGGATTTGAGGCCGGTAACATTTGTTCACACCTTTCCTTTTGAGCCAGAACCCAAAATAAAACTTGATTACCCCATGCTCGGTATTGTCACCTTGGACAGGAAGGGATTCCTGTGGAAGAGTGAAAGGCCAGACTGTCACTGTTTCGCTGGACTATTGAGGAAGGTCGTCCCCGCAGAAGTTCTTCTGCCCAAACTACCGCTACTGAGAGGGGAACTCCCGGCAACAGTAGTCCAGGACTTAGATGATCCCAACAGTGGACAACCTCCCATCAGCTGGAGATAGGTTCTGAGCGGCAGTAGCCGCGGCAAGGCGCAGCACGAGACAGGAGCACAATGCGGTTAGTCAGGAAAGCCAGGGGTCTGATACACGGAGCAGGATAGTCGGACGAGCCAGGAGTCTGATACACGGAGCAGGATAGTCGGACGAGCCAGGGGTCTGTTACACGGAGCAGGATAGGCGGACAAGCCAGGGGTCTGTTACACGGAGTAGGATAGTCGGACGAGCCAGGGGTCAAAACCAGAGATCACAAGCAAAGGTACCGAATCGTAGAGCAAGGGAGAGTCAAGCAAGCCAGAGGACAAAAACAGGAAACTTAATGCACGAGCCAAACACACAAACTGAAGACCACAACAGGGTGCTTGTGAAAAGCACAGCCAGCTTTTTAAAACTAGCGCCACTTCACAAGCCCCTCCCGGAGCACAACCAAAACCACGCCCCCCAGCCGTCCATCATTCCTCCTGCAACGTGCGGCGTGCCCGGGAGGCGGACGGACGACCGGAGGGCGGGTAAGTACACAGGCTCCGGGAACTACGGTTCCCGGGGCCGAATCCTCCCCGTGTCCCAATACCTCGGGCGGAGGGTCGTCCGCTGTCCGGGGAGATGTTTTCCCGGGACCCGCGGACAACCCTTCGCCCGCTACTAATGCCGCGAGCGGAGGACTGCACCTCATATTCCACCTGGGAATCAACAACAACAGGACGAGCACGGTGAGTCAATCGGGTAAAGCGGTTACAGGTGAGGGGTTTGAGCAGAGAAACATGAAAAACCCTGGGTATCCTAAGGGAGGGGGGAAGAATTAATTCATAAGCAACCGGGTTGATCTTGCGACGAATTCGAAAAGGGCCGATATAACGAGGGGCAAATTTCATAGACGGAACTTTAAGCCTAAGGTTCTTAGTGGAGAGCCATACCCTATCGCCATTCATAAAGGAGGGACCCAAACGGCGACGCCGATCCGCATAACGTTTATACTTGTGAGCAGCATCAACCAGAGAACGGCGCACCTTGTCCCAAACTAACGGTAATTGTTGTACATATAGGTCTACGGCCGGAACTTGAGAAGGAGCGAAAGAAGAAGGCAGAGAAGAAGGGTGAAAACCATAGTTACAGAAAAAAGGACTAATCGTGGAGGACTCGTGGACAGTATTATTCCTAGCAAACTCAGCCCAAGGTAGAAGGAAAGCCCAATCATCCTGGTGTTCATTAATAAACAGACGTAAAAATTGCTCAAGCGTCTGGTTGGTTCTTTCCGTGATACCGTTAGTTTGGGGGTGATAGGCAGAAGAAAAGACTAGAGAAACACCCAGAGAGGCACAGAAGGTCCTCCAAAACAGAGCTGTGAATTGCAGAGACAACCTGGAGTGGGAGACCATGCAGACGAACGACATGGTTGACAAACACAGGAACTAACTCCGGTGCCGAGGGTAATTTGGGGAGAGGAACAAAATGAGCCATTTTAGAAAATCGATCGACTACTACCCAAACGACGGTGAAGCCCTGGGAAGGGGGAAGATCCACAATAAAATCCATGGCTAAATGTGACCACGGGCGGGAGGGTACGGGCAAGGGTTGAAGTAACCCCGAGGGCTTGACATGAGAGTTTTTAGCAGTAGCACACCTAGTACATGCGGCGACAAAATCAAAGCAGTCAATATGCATAGTAGGCCACCAGAACTGTCTACGAATGAACCGAAAGGTTCGCTGGGCATTAGGGTGACCCGAGGTTAAGGACGAATGACCCCAGCACATAACGTGTTCCCTCTCCCGCTCTGGCACAAACAGGGTGTCCATGGGCCATTTACTGTGGACAGGAGGTTTAGATTGAGCTGCGAGAATACGGGAGACCAAAGGAGAAAATAGATGAGTGGAGACGGAGGCAATAATCTGAGAGGGAGGGATAATAGGTTCAGGTTCAGATTTGGAGTCTTGATCGGAGACAAACTGCCTGGATAACGCATCCGCTTTGACATTTCTTGATCCAGGCCGGTATGAAATGACAAACAAAAATCTGGAAAGGAATAATGACCCCCTAGCCTGTCTAGGGTTCAGTCTTTTAGCATGACTAAGATATTCCAGGTTCTTGTGGTTGGTCAAAATTGTGATAGGGTTCCTCGCCTCTTCCAGAAGGTGTCTCCACTCCTGAAGAGCCATGACAATACCCAAAAGTTCACGGTTACCTACATCATAATTCATCTCAGCAGGAGAAAATTTTTTCGAGAAAAAGGCGCACGGAAGAAGCCTGTCATTGAAGTCCTTCCTCTGAGAAAGGACTGCTCCAACTCCCACTTCGGAGGCATCAACCTCCACAATAAAAGGTTTAGAGGCATATGGATGACGCAAAATCGGGGCAGAAGCAAAGGCCTTTTTAAGGTGGGCAAAGGCCAGGACAGCTTCCCTAGACCAATTCTTGCAGTCAGCACCTTTCTTGGTCATGTTGGTTAGAGGAACTACAATCTTGGAAAAGTTCGTAATGAATTTTCTGTAATAGTTCGCAAAACCTAAAAACCGTTGAAGGGGCCGTAACGCCTGAGGTTGAGGCCAATCTGAAATCGCCGCAAGTTTAGTAGGATCCATTTCAAAGCCCGATGCGGAAATGATGAAACCCAGGAAGGAGACTCGGGAAACTTCGAACTGGCACTTCTCAAGTTTGGCGTAGAGACGATGCTGGCGCAGGCGCTGTAGGACGATACGAACGTGAAGCCGATGAGACTGTATATCCGAGGAATGAATAAGGATATCATCTAAATAGACGATAACAAACTGAAGGGAGATATCGCGGAATATGTCATTAACAAACTCCTGGAACACAGCGGGAGCATTGCATAGTCCAAAGGGCATGACCGTATATTCATAGTGGCCCATACGTGTGTTAAAGGCCGTCTTCCATTCATCACCTTTACGTATCCGAACTAAATTGTATGCTCCCCTGAGATCCAGTTTCATGGAAACAGTGGAACCTTGCAATCTGTCAAACAATTCCGGAATGAGAGGCAACGGGTATTTGTTCTTGACCGTGATACGATTCAAGCCCCGGTAGTCAATACAAGGTCTTAAGCCCCCGTCCTTTTTCTCCACAAAAAGAAATCCGGCACCGGCAGGAGAGGTAGATTT
Source organism: Spea multiplicata (assembly GCA_009364415.1). Lineage (NCBI taxonomy): Eukaryota > Metazoa > Chordata > Amphibia > Anura > Pelobatidae > Spea > Spea multiplicata. Next base: position 13,261 of record VKOC01029187.1, read on the forward strand.
TCTGATGAATCCTCTTTCTAAATTATCTTTAATGTACTCCTCAAGCGCTAGAGACTCGGGCAATGACAATGGATAAATACGACCTCGGGGTGGAAGTGTCCCGGGCAAAAGTTCGATAGGACAATCGTATAGGTCTGTGGGGAGGTAAAACCTCCGCTTGCTTTTTATCGAACACGTCCTCGAATTCAGAATACGCCAAGGGTATCGGTAAGGCAAAAAACAAAACGAATGGGGGTGGTGGTAGAAAAACATTGTTGGGAACAGTCCGAACCCCAACCTAGGATGTCTCCAGTGGACCACTTGATGGTCGGGTTATGGACGCGGAGCCAAGGAAGTCCTAGAACCATAGGGCAGGAGGGGGATGAAATGATATGGAATGATATGGTTTCACGATGGAACAGGCCCACAGACAAAAGCAACGGAGACGTCTGGTGCGTGATGAAGGAAGGTTGAAGAGGTCGGCCGTCTATGGCCGAGATGGCAATGGGAGGTTGTACTTGGACGAGAGGTATCTTCTGGAGGAGGGCAAAAGATTTATCAATGAATGAACCAGCGGCCCCAGAGTCAATCATGGCGAAGACTGAAACCTTTCTTCCATCCCATTCCAGCATCGCAGGAACAAGCAAATTGTTATTGAATGGAGGAGCTGTACAAAGCTCACCCGGACAAGGCTCCTTTACTTGGCCCGGGTGCGAGCGTTTCCCGGTTTACTGGGACAAGTGCAAACAAAATGGCCCTTAAGGCCGCAGTAGAAACAAAGTCCCTCGGATCTCCGGCGAGATCTTTCCATGGTGGATAGTCTGGTGGTTCC
>VKOC01029189.1:0-11461 GCA_009364415.1 Spea multiplicata
TCAGTGGCGGAACTACCGGGGTCGCAGGGGTCGCGACTGCGACCAGGCCCCGGCGGCAGGAGGGCCCAAGCCAAGGGGCCGCCCTTAATCTTTTTTCCGTTTTTTTTTGTTTTTTTTTAAATAAGGCAGGGACGAGAGGTGCAGCCCGCGTAAGATCGGCAGCCAGGGCAACCGATCTTACGCGAGCCGCACCTCAAGCCCTGCTACTTACTTGTGGGAGGGTCTTCTGGACTGCACAGAGGAAGCGGAGTTCACGTGACATCCTACTTCCTCTGTGCTTTAGCAGAGAAGGCAGAGGGAGGCCGTGCCCCCTGCTGAAGTCTGTGAGCGACATCGAGGAGCTGCAGTGCAGGTAAGGGGGTGGGGAGGGTGTTTGAATGAGTGTGTGTGATTGAGGGAATGAATCTGTGAATGAATGATTATATGAATGATTGAGTGTGTGTGTGTGATAGCAGTGCTGGAACCTAGGCATGATGGGACTGTGATTGCTGTTAGCAATCACACTCCTATCATGCCAAGTCAGCCAGTACATGCTGAAACCTGGCTAGCTGCCCCCCATGTGTATTGATGCTGCCAGCAGTATGGGGTCTGCACATCACTTATAGCCACCCTGTACCAGCGTGTATTGGCTGACTTGGCATGATAGGAGTGTGATTGCTAACAGCAATCACAGTCCCATCATGCCTAGGTTCCAGCATTTACTGGATGGATGTGTAAGTGCTGGAACCTAGGCATGATGGGACTGTGATTGCTGTTAGCAATCACACTCCTATCATGCCAAGTCAGCCAGTACATGCTGAAACCTAGCTAGCTGCCCCCTTGTGTAGTGATGCTGCCAGCAGTATGGGGTCTGCACATTACAGCCACCCTGTACCAGCATGTACTGGCTGACTTGGCATGATAGGAGTGTGATTGCTGTTAGCAATCACACCCCTATCATGCCAAGTCATATTGCTAATTTTGTCCAATTGTGTGTTACCTACTTTTATTAAAAATGTGAGTTTTTATTATTATTTTTAAAGGTGGGGGTCATTTTCGGTTTTGGCTAAGTGAACCCTGAATGTTTTGGTCCAGAATTTTCATTTTAGTTCATCCCTAGAATAAATCTAGGGAATCCTGAATTTGTAGTCGCAAAACTTTCTAGGCCCAGAAATCAGTGAGAGGAAGAGTAAAGGTTTTGTGTCATTTTACTTTATTTTAATCTGCATATTTTATTAAAGGCCATATTTTTTGTCACAGTGAAAAATGAGTGCGGCCCGCGCACGTATACAATTCTGATGAAGTGGCCCACTGCAGAAAAAACTTGGACACCCCTGGATTATGCCCTTTGTACATGAGCCCCTTTTGTTTTTTTTTACAGATATGATTCAATATGTAAATTGAATTTGTTGAAAAAAAATTGTTGGGTAAAAATCATGTTTTTTTGGGGGAGTGAGGGGGTGGGGGGGCCCTTAACAAATTCTCGCACCCGGGCCCTGAGGCGTCTAGTTACGCCCCTGGAGACATTGTATTGTTTCCCACAAGGTTGTAGAGTAAGCCCTTGGGGTCTTTGCCTAGTAGTCTTGGCAAAGATAACAGAGCAATGACAATTACGTGCAAAAATGTGCAGATGATAAAAAACATTGTATTATGTAAAAAAAAGGTTGCCACGAAACAGAATATGATATTGTATTAAAAATATTTAATCAGTTTCAGTAATCTTTGTCTTCATGTTATTTTTCCCTTATGGTGAAGTTAACATCAGGTCGGCAGAGCTTAGGGCAATGGAGGATTTGTGGTGCCCATTTTACCCCTTTTTTAGATGTAAATGTAAAAGGGATCTCACAACTATTATATGCATAAAAGTGCATTATGTGCCCTTCAACATTCACACTTTGGACAATGCTATGCTTCCAACTGTAACGGACCGGGCAGAGTAGTAGGAGATCCGCAATGCAGAACCTGGACATGAGCCAGAGCAGGCGAGCACACAGGTGGGTAGTCACAAACAAAGCCGGGGTCAAGGATTGGAGAAATCAAGATCAACGTGAGACGAAGCCGAAGTCAGGACTGGAGCAAGCAGGACAATCGTGAAGCGAAGCTGGGGTCTAGGATTGGAGAAATCAGGATCAACCAAAGTCAGAATCAGAACAACACAGAACCGCATACAGAGCCCAGAGCAGGAGATAAGAATCTCTTTGACAGGCAATCCATGGACAGCTAAAACGCCCTTAAATAGCCCAGGCAGATAACCCCGCCTCCAGCTACTTGCAGGGAAATAACAGGTACTGTTCCTAAAAATCGTGGGTTGCACATGTGCAGTAGTTGCTGATCGGCCATCTTTGATTTGGCATGAATGTTCAGGTGCCGGCGGCCAATTTTGGAGTGAAGCACGCATGCGTGTAGTGCACAAAAGGGATGGCAGGGTGACTCGAGGCTCTAGTGCGGTGGCGGGAGACTGCTATGGCTGTAGTAGTTACAGGCCGGTGGTTACACCAACTTTGCAGCAGCAGTTCGATGAAGGCCCTTTTCTATTTCAAATTGACTGTGCCCCAGTGCGCAAAACATAAAGACATGGTTAGATGAGTTTGGTATGGACGAACTCGACTGGCCCACGCAAAGCCCTGACCTCAACCCCTCAACACCATAGGGATAAACCGGTACACAGATTGCAAGCCAGGCCTTCTAGTCCAACATCCGTGCCTGACCTCACAAATGCTCTACTGGATGAATTTGCAAAAAATTTCCACAGAAACATTACAAAATGTTGCGAAAAGCCTTCCCAGAAGAGTGGAAGCTGTTACAGCTGCAAAGGAGGGACCAACTACATATTAATGTCTATATAGTTAGAATGCAAAGTCCCTGTTGGTGTAATGGTCAGGTGTTCCAATACTTTTGTCCACATAGTGTATTTTGCAATTGGTGCACCGATCCTTTGTTTATTGTATCCCTTCTGTACTATGTTAGTAATGTTTACCAACTACACATAAAAAAACAAGTGTAACTTTCTGAATTAATAACACTAATGATGTTTAGGTGTCTGCAAAATGTGTGCCTTATTCCATTACTAAATTACGTAGTTATCAACATTTTCCTAATGCCCCACTCCAGCAAAAACAAAAAACAAGAAGTTCGTATTTACTTGGAAATTATAGCTAGGCTATGTCCTCTAAAATTTCCAATTAGCAATGAAGAGAATATAATATTACTATTTATGTGGTAGGAAAGGTTAAAGCAGTCTATCAAATAAGCTTCAAAGCAAAATCTGACTTCAGTCAGTAGGTGAGCCTGCTGTGATAAATTACATATTTTTAACACTTTTGTAAATTAAATGTGAGACCATCATTGCATTGCAGACAGTGACATTTATTGCCCTAAGGTGGCAGGTCTGGTGGGGCCGGCAGCACGCTAGCAGTCTCTGTGATATCCTTACTAGCGATATACGTCTTTCTGAGGCTAAGAGCCAAGATATTATGGTGGCTGTAAGAGTAAGTCATGGGGGCAGCTTGAGTGCTCTTCTGGGTTAGGTGCCTAACCAATGTACTTTGCTGACTAGCTACAGTTGATTCTTTAATAAAAAATAAATAAATACTGAAGTTCATTCAGTGACATGTCTAAAACCTAATTGGTTTAAGCGAAAGTGAAGAATGCATGGTTCGTGATTCACAGTGACCTGTCTGAAATCAAATTCCCAGGGGTTGACAAAAAACATTAAAAATGATGCAATAAAAATATTGGTACTGGGGTCCATAAAATATTTGTACATGTAAAATTGATATGTTTTAATCAAATTTTCCTGACAATTAAAAGACAAATCTTGAAATTTGTCGACAGGACTAAATAAATTATGGGGAAAGTCTCTGATTTTCACAGTAATGGAAAAAAGGGCTTGCAATATAGTTTGATGTTGTTTGCCTTAATGCCTCCTTGTTATTTGGAGATCCTTTCCGTTATTCATTGATTATTACTATTTATGACATGAAATCATATATATTATATATATGTATACATGTTTAAATGAATACATATGTATGCAAAACATTTCAACAATAGGATAATGTACGGGATTTTAAATATCTATATGTAATGGCTGTGGTCCAGTTTCAGTTCATTAAAGTTTCAGTCCATTTTAAGGGGACCTGGGCTCATTTTAATGACTACTTTAGCGTAATTGAACCTAATTGTTCCATAACTTTGACCTTAATTGGCTGCCCAAATGTTTGCTTTGGTCTACTTAGGCAAGTGGTAATTTTAAACCAAAGATAACATTTGTTATGAGGAAGTTATGTGTTAGGTTTGCGCAACTTGTGGTGAAGTAGTTGGCACTTGTTACTTAACTTTGTGTTCCCCCCGGCCCTAGTATGGTACTGGTATGTGTTGTCTGTTCATGCGATTGTATCTTCTTCTCATTTTTGAAAGCACAGTATATTTACATACGCAAACAGTGTATAGAAATTCCCTGTGCCAGGCTATACATGATAGTTATTATAACTACAATGAGATTATTTAATTTAAACTCAATTTAAAGTGCAGGATGCCACATTTGACAATGGGTCCTCAAATCTCTACTAGGCCTAACACCTGTGCACTGCTGCATATGTTCCCCTAACTGTGCAAAAGTACAAGTAATTTGGGTTACCAGAGGTACATATCACATGCACCTTCACAATAGACAAAAGGAATAGGACCTTGGACCTCAGTCTGCACTATAATGTAAGGGGCAGGTAGATCTAAGAAGGTGGCGCAAACCAACATATTGATATAAATCATGGTATTGACAACGAATGGGATCTCAGCTGCTGAACAAAACAACTGAATAAATGTTATACTGTACATATAAATATGCATAGCTTAATCAAGGTACAGTTAGCTTGGCCTAGCTTATGAAGAGTGGAGGAATGTGAGCCAAAGCTAAGCTGGCTCAAATTTATCTACCTTTTTAGTACTTTGACTTTCAATTGTATCTGTATGGACGTGTGCAAGCTTGCCACTAATCCGCTCATCCACCTTGAAGTGTTCTAATGTGCCTGCAATTCTTCTTCTTCTTTTATTTCGACACTATGCCACTAAGGGAGTGAGGAAGGGGGGTTGCAACTTCAGATCCTGATGGGTCAGGGTTCACTGGTAACTTTTTCTACAGCCCTCCAGCCGCTGCCCCCAACACATGCTCACTCTAACACACACTCTCAGTCTATCACATGCCAACACAGATTTACACAGATCCTAAGAACATGAGCATAAAATAGCCGCTCCCCTGATATGCTCCCAAGGTGGGTCTAGTAAATATACATTGTAATCTGTAATACACCATTACGCAGATGTGTAGGACTCTAAAATGTATCATTTTAGAAGTGAACAATCTTTGAAAGCTATCTATAAGGGTATGTGAGGGTAAAAGAAGTTTGAATTACTTTGCACTGGTTCACAGTGACTGATTTATATTACAGGACCAAACACATTGCATAAACAACTGTTGAAGTAATGTGTAAAGCTGGTCAGATCAAGATTATAATTAGCAGTGGTTAGTATTCGACAATTCCACAGATGAGATCATATGTATGGGAAATCCTGAGAAAAAGCTAAAAAGGTCCAACCTCATTCAAAACCTGCCAACTGCTAAGGAGTGGCTTTTTATTAGGAGAAAAAAAGAATCAGCTATATCTCACAGACAAAGGAGAAAAAAATTACCAGTGAAGCCATTAGGTGGGTTTGGCATTTTACAGATATTTAAAAACATTGTGAAGATTTATCTTTTTTTGGGTGGGAGAGAATATTCTTAAAAGACACCAGTTATTAAAGCGTACAGATTTTGGAAATCCTTGCTTCCATTCACCCTTTTGTTATGAGCAAGGGTAATGAGAATGCCACCATCGTTTGTTTTAATAGTTTGGAACAACCTTTTATATATGCAGTTATTGCTGTGCAAAAGCATTCTATTGTTCTAGAAGCCCAACGTATATAGGCTTATATCTGTGTAGATCGCATGTGTGCTATGGCTTTTGTATTCATTGCAAAGATGAGCACAGACAGTTGCTTTACATTGACCATAAAATATATTTAAAAGCAAAGTGACCACAAGCAATGGTGGCTAAACCATCACTATAAATTACTTGACTTGGTTACTCCACCTGTGAAGTGAATGTCTATTACCTTCTCAAGGACTCTATTTAAGTTAAATTGGTTTCAAGTTAATTTATCATTTCAGTTGAAATCACATTAATGAAATGTTAGAAGATCCCTTCGTTCAAGAACTGCACACTGGAAATGGGTATACATATATTTTTTGCCCAAGCAGAGCATGTAAAAGTGAAAGAAAAGTGAAGAAAGAAGTGAAAAAGAGAGATAGGGATTTATTATACTTGCAAATGTTGCTTGCTGAATATTGGATTTTTATGATCTTAAATTAAGTATCTCCCATAATAGTCAAGGTTACTCTTAGTACATGTGCAGCATATTGGGGGTTTTTTTGCTGCCCGGTACATGCTGCCCTAAAATATGTAAATATCATTATACAGAAAATCATAAATTAATTGAAAGTCATTGTAATTGTTTAAAGTAATTCATTATTTTTCTTAAAAACGCATCACTTAATAGACATTCTTATGAACATCAGAGGGTAGCCCCCAGAACTTCCCCCTCTTCTGCCCCTCATAGGAGACATGAATGGGGAATGACCCGGAAAAGGAGCGGGGATAGCCTCAAATTAAACTAAAGAGTAGGAGTAGCATTACCTCCACACAAATCTTTTAACTGAGAGCCCCTATAAACTTAGATCAGCCCTTGGTCATGTTTTTTTTCTTTTGGTATTACAAGAAAAATGGAGCTCAGGTATTATTTCTGGTTTGGCTTCTGCAGATGTTATCTTGCTCTTCATAGACTCTGACAGAATTCAATAGCTAAGAAGAACTTTTTGGCCTATCTAAACTGCCCATTTTTCTTCTTGTAAAAACTCAAAGAGTGAGAGTGTGTGTCTGTAAATGTATTTTGGGGAGGGAAAGAAAAAGGAGTGCAAAAGCAAGAGGAAAAAAGAAGCAGGAGAGAGCTGGCACCTTCTGGTCCTGGGGGGGGGCAGGTAAAGCAAGTAGCCCCATTGGCCCTGGTCACTAAAATACACATTGGCACACACCTTTACATGAACACTCTAACACTAAAACCTACTTACATACTAACACACACTCTAACACACACACACTAACGCAATCATGCTAACATACACACTTACACATTCACACTCATGCAGGGCTGTCTTTAACATGGTGCAAAAGGGGCAGCCACGATCACAGGGGTCACAACTCTAGGAGGCCCGGAAGACCACCATGATCACTTCTGTACGGGCCCACTGCTTACCTCTGCATCTCTTCTACTTCCAAATGGATGCAGATATGCCACAGGCAGGCTGGGAGGTTATTTTTGGCAAAGATGGCACAGAGAGGCTGCTTGGGGGCAAAGAAGAGATGTCCTGTGCATCCAATCTGTGTTCTAGGCAGGTCCTGTGGATGCAATCTTGGTCCTGGGACAAGTCCTATGTGAGCAATCTGGGTTCCAGGGCTGGCCTTTGGGGTACGCAACCTGTGATCTATGTCTGCAATGTAGGGTTTCCATGCATTATTTATTTGATCTATACCTACAAGGCTGGTTTTGTGTGTTATTTAGTTGCTCTGTACCAGCAATGCTATGTTTCATGTATTACTTATTTATCCCTGCAAATACAGCTTTTGTAGGTCTATATGTACAGTGCTGTGTTTCCATGTGTTGTTTATTTGATCTATACCTGAACTACATGAGGGAATAAAAGACGTGTGGTACATTGAAGGAGGGAACAAAGGGACTCTGAGGGTGATGATGGGGGAGGGGGCACCATGGAAGTGGCCCGTACAGGGTGCCTGAACACTTTAAGCCGACCCTGATCACTACTCCCACATCCATGTCAGAATGCTATGCAATCAACATAGTATTATGCTACTGCATGGCACATGTAGCATGAGGACATCTCACACAGAGTCACCTTAGGTTCAGAAGGAGGGAAGACTGCATTGACAGTCTCCTGACAGCGAAGTCCTTCAACATTACAACTTACACATAACCTTGAATCCACAAACGAACCAACAAATTTCAAATGAAAATTTGGAGCTTTCTCCTTATGTTTCATTTGGGCCTCCCTACTTATTTTGAGATGTCTGTATCAATGAATGAATTAAAAGAACATGTTAAAATTAAAGTCCATATGAATCAGAATGCATGTCTATGAAACAGATTTTTTTTAAGGATATTATCCCTTTTAATTCCACAGTGTATTGCACAGTCATCTGGCACTGAACTAGTTAAGCCACAAGCATAATAAAAAGCTTTGAGTCACTTTCCATTCTTGAAGTCAGAGATTGAATAATTTCTTAGAAGAATTGCATACATTTCAAATGAGATGAATGTTTGGTGTTTGGCAAGATTAAAATTGTGCAGGGTGTATCCATTTTAAAGCATTTAAAGAACATTGCATTATGACTGTGATAGGAAATTAATGTTTATATTATCCCATTCAGAAAAACCCTGACATCAAGCATAAGCGTACCCCACATTCCATAAACAGGTTGTATCTTTTGTTGCTAGAACCCTAAAACAAAAGTTATTATAAAAATTGATCAGTGGTTGTTGGAAGCCAAATAAAGGTCTCTGTAAAAATAAATTATAATTATCAGTCGTGTAACTAGAAACCACAGTGACCCGGTGCGTAAATTGTCCCAGGACCCCTCAACTTCACCGAACACCATGTCCCACAGTGCCACCATTGCCCCCAAACAGCTTGTGAGTGCCCCCCTTCAACATACACTCTGGCACACTTATGTAACCATAACAAACACACTCCTACTCACTAACACACACATACACACTCATTCTAACACACACACTCCCTCTCACACCACACACAACATATACACATCCATGCTCACACACACTTATATAGACATCCATGCTCATATACACTTATACATTGACATCCATGCTCAAATACTTAAACATAGACATCCATGTTCTCTTGCACTTATACATAGACATATATGCTCACATACACTTATACATGCACATCCATGCTCACAGACACATATATAAAAAAGAAAAAATGGTTCTGCACTCAACTCCCAGGAAGCTGGGAAAAAAGGGACAGCATAAACCCTTTTGAAGCACACGAGCAAAGAAAAGCAATCCCAGCACTCCAAACAGCTTCCAATGTTTAGGATACTTTATTTTGACAAAAGCCCTGTTTGGCCTAAACATTGCTTTTTTTTGCTTTCTCTAAATAAAGTATCCTAAAGATTGGAAGCTGTTTGGAGCGCTGGGATTCCTTTTCTTTTTCCAGACACTTATATATAGACATACACTTATACAGAGACATTCATGCTTATATACATGCAAACATATATACCCCCAACCTCCTGCCCACCTCCATACCTCTCCTGTAGATTTCAGTCCACTGCTCGCACACTGTGCAAGCAGCCTCGGTTTCACCATGGGGTCACATGACGTTACTGTCCCAGTTCATGTTGTTCATTTAAGCGGCACGTGGAGACATGAACAAGTGGCTCCAGGGGGACGGTAGTTACGCCACCGAAAATAACTGTTATAATGTAAGTGTGTTGATATGATAGGGAGCATATATCAATTAATAATAATAATAATTTATAGACTGGAAATGATGCTTTTCTAGACATGTTCTCTACACAGCCCTGAACCCAGTCACTAGAGGAGACTATATTTAGGGCATGAACATGCTTTTCCAATGCCTCTGCAGATCCACGCATGCACAGATACCTGTAGTGTTGTATGACTTACTGCCCCTTTAAGTGTCTCAATTGCTTGATTTAACAATTTATCTTAAAAGCTGCTGACATTAAATATTCCATCTTACTAGTCTTCTTATTTCCCTCTGAACAAACACTGTTCTGTTGCACCAAACATAAATAACTCAGCAGATCTGATGTGCATATTAATTTGCTGAAGAATTATGTGTTGAAAAGAGCAAACAAAATGTCAAATGTCACAATTATAATAATTTGCATCTTGCTATAATAAAATGCAAGGGAGCAAAGAGACATTTGCATGTTCCCTTTCAGCTTGGCTACAATGAGAAAAACAAAAACATTGTTCAGCTGCTACAGTAACACCATCTGCTTCAAAGCCTCTGCATGCACACCCACAGACTGGCTCCACGTCCTGACCTTTGAGTGGAATCCCACTCAGCAGCACAACAAAAAGCTGATCCACTCCAGTTTTGGGGTTCACGGCTCAGGCTTCTTTTACTTTAGTTGCTCAGTAACAAATGTTAATGAAAATTCTGGCTTTATGCGTTTATTGGAAAACCCTGACATTTGATACTGATTTATATCAAGAATGAGGAGCTATGGGCTTCTGCTGCTTTAGGTATACCTAGGTATAGGTGAAAAAGCCTGACCAGTAGTTAGGTAATTGAGTGGTGTATTTACTAAGATGGGTTGAACATTTTAACATGCCAAATTTAAAGGGACAGCCACTACCCCAAACAGCCTCACATTACATGAATCTAAGTACCTAGTAAGTACTTAAATATGCGTTTTTTTTTTTTTGCTTTGTAAATACACTTACCTCGCAAAAACTGCAGACTAACATACTAATGTGGGTGCACCCAGGGGCCCTGGTAAGAGAAGCACCCCGCAGGGCCATGTAACATGTTACGTGATCCTCGCTTTGCTAGACGCAGCTAATTCCTGCCTGTTTTGGCCAATCACTGGTAGAAAACTGACATGATGGAAGGCTAGGGACAGGGAATTACCCACAACGTATAGAGAATATTCTGGTGAATCTATCTATGTATTTGGATGTAAATTATAAGGTAATGCCTATCTTAAATTAAAGTTCGTACAAAGACTCGAGTGTACCTACAATATGCTTCATGTAGGGCCACCTAATGTAGTTGACACCCCTAGGCTTCATCCACCTTGCCCATCTTTGGCCAAGTTCGTTCTTTGGAAGGTACACTAGGTTTGTGTAACTCCAGAAACTCTTATGGAACTGTAATGGAATGGGTTTAAGGGGAAGCAGTATTGTGGTTGGGTAAGCCAGAATACCAAGAAGGAATTGGCCTATTCCCTAGAATTAAGAAGAGTGCCACCTTGAAGCTCTAAACCAGTCAGGGAAGAGCTGACATAATGCAAGCTGTGGGTATTAGCAATGGTTTGGGTTGTGCATAATAAGTTGACGAGATTGCTCTTTGTCTCTAACCCCATCCCTTCCCTGTGCCACTAAGAATTAATGCCATCCTATCAGCTTCAGTTTTTTGCCAGTTCTGCGTCATCACCATTTCAAAACAAGCCACAGTACATAGTTTACTGCATGATAATCTGTTGCTGTCTCTTTTTATTGTGGTTTATCTTGGTTGTTGGGAAATGCTCCATTTCCTATAATTTGGTCAACAACAGTTTACAACTTCATGTGAAACCTTCAAGTGAAACAT
>VKOC01029191.1:0-20608 GCA_009364415.1 Spea multiplicata
CACTGAAATTTAAAAACTATAGTCCCTCAGTTTTTCAGATTTTGTATATGGACTGTCTACTAATTTTTTTTCACAAGACAAGAAAATGAGATCAAGTCTCTCTGAGTTATAGATTAAATTGGGCCTAGTAGATTATCATTTGTGTTAGTAGTTTCTCGCCCAACTGAAACATCTACAAGATATTCAGAAGACAGTAATTGAATCAGTATTTTATCATAAAAATATTGTTAATATTAAACAAAATGTACTTTAAGCATTTTCTTTTAATGTATATCTAGTGTACAGTAAACACAAGCCATGCCATCAATCATTTTGTGGTAATTTAGGTGGGTTAGAAATATATTATAATTTATCTCTTAAAGGGGGCAATAATGTTCCATTTTTATCAATGATTTATATATTTCTATTTGTTATATTGTTACTCTGTAAACTGTGTTAGCTTCTCTATGTCTCAGTATGATTTGCTGGGTTCCACAATGGAAAGGAGAAAGACAGGAGAAACTTATTGTATGTATGAAACACCATGATTTGCAATAATAATGGGCTTCAATATTTTCATTTTAAAAGAACACCTCTCTCTCACCCTCTGCCAATGATAAGACATAGAGTCAATTTACAAGAATAGGAATACCATGTACAGCTCCCAAATGTTAACTTGTATACGTAATAATTACCACCTGGCAGAAACCCAACAAAGCAGACATCTGCAATATTAACATGCATTTGGTTATAATATCATATTAATGTTATGCTACGGGATCTATTTCGTAAACTCGTTTTAGTACCAAATGTACGTAGGACAAACTCATAGCATCTGGAACACAACTGCAGCCACACCAATCGAGCCAACTGCATCTTTGTCATTTTTCACAACTAAAGTTCAGTGTTATAAACATTTTTCTGCTCCAACATTATTCTTAAGACTTCCTACTTACTATGACTATTGACCTGGCCTTTTTACTAAGTCAGTTCTAGTTAATGCATGGAGGATGCAGAGGGCCAAAAGTGGGATCCCTGGTGGTCGCTGCTCCCAGTGGCTGATCCTGGCATCTTTCCCCAAACCATCATGACATTTCTTATAAGAAACTTAGAAAGGGGTATAAGTGGAATTTGGAAGAACTGCTATGTAGCATCATTTGGCATTCCTAAGAAACCACTAAAGCGTCCAAAAGCCTTATGGATCCAACCCATAATGGTGTTTTCCTGGGATTAACAACAACTGTTTCACAGAGCAGTCTACAGACATACAGTCTGAACCCCTTAGGGATAAAACATCAAAGCTACACGCAATCACTGAAAACAATAACAATACAACTAAGTTTTCAGCTTTATTGCCATTTATAGTGAATTTTGGGAGTACACGGCAAAACAAGGAAATATTTAAAAGGGCAAAGTTTAGACATATAAGACATCTGTTGAAACAGCTGTGCTTGTACGTAGACTTCTTCTCTCATAGCCATAAAGAGATTATATAATGATATATCCATTTTTTGGGTCAATATTGTAAAATTATTTTTTTGAAAACAGTAGATATGTAAGACATCAACAATCATTAAACTCAGGATAACCTGTTTTTTAGCTGCAAAAATAATTATCTGTAATTTTAGATAAACATATCAAAACCAAGCCTTTTTCAATTTATTCTAAATGTAATTTCCAAGATGAGATGATCTTAATTTACTTTTCAGCATATCCATAAACTTGATGTTACTTTTCCATATACTATGGGTGAGAAATTAAGTGCGTTTCATCCCAGAAGTATATAATCCCGCTGTGCGATCACATTATTAAAATAGAACTGGATTCAGTTATTCAATTCCCTTATGATATCGGCAACAGGGAAATCTATGTAACCGGAGCCCAGAGTAAAAATAGCAGTGTAGAAAACCATGACTCACAGAGGAAAACTTTTTATTGTAAGACACAGGTATGTAGAACTTTAGAAATGACAACTATTATTTCATGATTGTTAAGGTTCAACCAAAGCCATTTAAAAGAAAGACAGGAGACAATAGGTAAGCAAAGCAAAGATGTTGGAGATTGCGAGTGAGTTTTACAAATTAAACCTGTTACATCATTATTGTTATTATTCAATACCTTTGAAGATTTCAGACGCCCCAAATACATCCAAGGTGGAGTCATTTGGTCAGGGCTGGCTCTATGTTCTATTGTGTTCTTTGTAAACTGTGTTTCTGGCTCCTCATTCTTTTATACATTTGCTTGCTAACATAGTAAGAAAAACATGTAAGCCACCTCACCAGCCCAACATCTTAGCCATCAGCCTAGTTTGCCTGTATGGTACGGCTGGCCTTTCTTCTGCGTCAGGACAATCCTTACAGGACTTATCCCACCAAGATTGTTTATAAATACCCTAACAAACAAGCTACAATAAACGCTTCTATCCTAGAGGTATGATGTATAAAAAAGTAAGGGTTATTTTTGGCTACTTCTGACCAAGGTGCAGCCCAAGATCATATTCTTGTCCCCTGTGTATTTTTCCCTGATACGCCCCCTTTTTTCATGATTGTTTTGATCACATTTGTTATTTTATATATGAAATTTTCCATGGTCTTCTTTTTTTACTTTGGGACTTTGCTGCAATTGTGTCCAAAAGTAAAAAAAGAAGACCCTGTAAAATGTTCTGTCTACTTCTGCTAAGAAAACCTCCGTGACAGCTTCGTTCTTCCACATGGAGCACCCACTGTTCATCACATTTAGGGTTTAGTTACTCTCAGCTGCATTTTAACATGTAAAATATAAAACAATCATAATATGCAAATACAGCACAGACAATTCTCCCACAATTACATAGCAGAAGGTACTCCAGCTGCCTGCCTTGTTTTCATTCTTTTAATGGCATTTTCCAAAATTATGTTAAACATGTTTTACTTAAATTACTAAATCAACAGTGTTTGTAAACTAACCTACAGAGTATTTATTGAAAAAGCCAAAATAAAGGCTGCGAAGACAGAAAGAAAAAATATTATTTTTGTTGAGCGACCACTTCTTTTCATTTCATTTAACCTTGTTCCATAAAAAGACTGAATTATATTTAACTCTGCTTTAATCTATTTTGAATTTATAATTATGATGTTCTGTTTTCCTGCTTAACCTCTTCCACCCCAACCACTAATCACTCTTGAGCCACTCTGTAATTGTGAGTGTTGATGTCATGTATTGAGATAAAATTAGAAATAAGTGACAATGGAGTAGATTTTTAGGGGTGTTTGTTGCATAGTCTTTTTTTTAAAAGATGATCTTGTATCTATTAGGAGATCGGGTTTTGGGTTAGGAAGGTAGGACACATGTGCACAATGCATTTCAATGAACACAATCTTTTTTTAACATTTTGTAATGTGTTGTAAACCAGGGTTGATACATCTGCGGCTCGATGTGTACGTATGAACAGAATAATGCAATGTTTGCAGTGGTATATATTTTATACAGTCAACATATTTTCCATCATCCATTTACCAAATGTTGACTTTGAGTTTGTTTCTGTAAATGTAAGTCTCATCTGTGAAACATTTATGGGTGAGTTGTCTAATAAGGTTCTACTGCTTTATGATTTTTGTTGTACAATTAAATATCCGCTAGGTTTTCTTACTCTGTAAAATACAATATGAAAATCCAGGATAAATAAACCAAGTCCGTATCAGTTAACATTTTGAGATGTAGTACCACCAACCTTTGCTTCATCCCCATAAATATCCAAGAAGCTTTTTGAAAGCTAGTAATGGTCAACAGGAGGTAAAATCAGACAAAAGCCCATACTAGACATTTCTGGTAATAGATCAAAATGTTTTTAGCTACCAATGTCAGCCCACTTAGAATAATCCGTTCTTCTGGTTGTTAAAGCTAAGCAATTATTATATTATTATAATAATTATTATTATAATGAAATATAATTATGATTATATTATTTGAACATTTTTCCTCCAGAGGTCAAACCAGCAATTTTGTACATAAGTATAAAACCAGCAAAATAACATTGTGGGAGGAAAATGTTTTTCTAGCAGACAACAGGTTGGTGATGCTCCTAGATGTAAACAAAATGCTTCTGATTTCACATTAAGGTATAAGCAAAAATATTGCCTGATTTCACCGCTTCATAAGCACTGCTTGTAATCTCAAAAGATCTCCCATAAGCAATTTTAAGGAAATTTTAAGGTGATGCGTTACTCAATACAATGTCTGCAAAGAGAATCCCACTTTTAATTTTTATCATTCCTGTTGAATTAGCCTTCAGTCCTAGTCTAGGCCAGGAGGGCAGTATATACTTTATGACCCTTTGAATGTGACGCATGTGATGGTAAACACATTTGGTATCTGTAACCGCATGTGCTCTTGCACACCCAACGTCAGACTGAGATCAGCAAATTTTCAATCACCCAGCTCTACATTTTCTCCTTTCCTTTTTTTTGATTTCTGGACCTTTGACCCCAGCCTCTCTCCTGATCTTTTTCTCTCCTTTGTCTTCTTTTGGCCTATAGTTTTCAGATTCTGGTTATATTTTGGATAAGATAATGTGCTGAAACTCTTTGGACAATTCCTACTGTTCCAGCCAATGGGACCCTGTTACTTCATTTAGGTTTTCAGCCTTTTTCCTAACTTAATCTGTTCCATAACACTTATTTTACCCTTTGTTGTCTTTGTTCTTTTATTTCCACATCATTTCCACTTTTTTTGTTCAACCATTGCCTTTTTCTTTCGTCCCCCTATCTCCTCCTTTGTCCTTCTCTCTGTGCTCTGTCTTCACACTTCTTTCTTGCCTTCCTTTGTTTCAATTTAGACTCCGATCTAACTGGAAACTGTTTTCTCGTATGGGCATTATATTTTCATATCTTCTTAAACTCTGGACATGACAGTGGATCTGATCTAGGTTTGTGACACATCTAATCTAGCTTTGTGATAACAGATGATGATTAAGTTGACACTAACGCAGTCCATTCCAATTCGCCCTGCATATATTTATAAACTCAATGAATGACAGCCATGCAAGCTCTAATATGCAAATTATCTATTTCACTTTTTGAGCTAAGGAAACCTTTGAAATGTTGTTTCATAACATCAGCTTTGAAGTTGCTATTGTACTTTGAAGTTTACTACCGTGTTACTAATATAGGTGTCGGCTGTGATGTTTCTTACCGTACCAACTCATTAACTCTCTAATCAAGGAGAGCAATAAGGTCAGGTTGTTTGGTATTATGTTCAAAACACAGCACTTGTATGCTCAGTTTTCAATGTGCAAACATTTTGCTAAAGGTTAAAAGGAATCTGTCATCAATCGACAATGCACTCCTTGAGCTATTTTGTATATACTTTGCCAGACAAAAATCGCTAGCTAGTTGACTTTGTCGACAAAAATGACACGTTGCGAGATGTTCTCTTGCGATGGTAAGGGAGTTATTCACAATTAATTATCGGTGGTTATGGCTATCAGTAAATTTCAAGAATTATACAGAAGGATTGCAATAATCTATCTGAAATATTGCTTGAAAATGGGGTAGAGCTCTGTATTGTCACCAGGTATGAGGGACAGGTAGATCAATGTAGCAGAATCAATAACAGCGTACAAGAGTCCGAAGCAGCAAACGTTATAGCGGGACCACACAAGGAAATCTGTGCTGAGCAGTTTCAGATTTTCAAATTAAACTCCCAGCTTGTCTTGACCCCAGCCGCACGTCACCTACTGCTGCGCATCACCGCCGCACCTACAGTCTTCCACTGTCAGCGGGAACATGTGGACGACAGCGGATCCCAGCGATATCACATGTATGATATTATCAGACAAGCCTTTTTCTAAGTGATGTTTATCAGGTCATTTTAAAAAGTTGTTTATCCACACTTCCTGGCTGCCCCTTAATTATTTCCCCAATGAGCAAAATTGGCTTGTGCGTAAATGGTTATTTCTGCCTGGATCTATGCAATTATGAGTAGGTAGTGTACACTGTGCCTTTGCAGTCTTCTTACCAGGTTGAAGCCTGACCTGTATGTCAGGTGAAGGCAGTTATTTTAAAAGAGCTGATATATTACTGACATAAAACCATCATTAAATTGAACCAGCATTGAAAGCCATGTATAATGTTTTGTTATTATTATTATTATTACTTGTATGTAATGTGTACATTGTTTGGATGTAATAATAATAATAATAACAAACCTCCTTTCTATGAAGTTCTTCTTTTTAATACTTTGCTAAACACTTGCTAGCAACAAAGCCTGAACGCCCTGTATTATTTTCAGCTATGATCACATACATAATGTGCGATGTTACATCCCGGGCTGTGGAAATTTACTCTGCAAAACACTATATGACTTAACACTATATTATATATACTATGCACTATATGTATGTTTAGTATTTGAAAATTCCATCTCTTTTTGGATCTATTGAATATTATTTTCTAAATATTTATTTGGTTGATTTATTTCATTTTAGTGATGAACCATTGATGAAGGGGCCATGAAACCGCTCCCTGAAGAAAGTACAGTGGAAAGGCTTTGGGAACCTTGGTTATTTCTGTAAATGAAAATGTTGAGAGGCACTCTGCCCTGAGGAACTGTTTTTGAACTCTTAAATGAATTGTCTGTTTGTGAGTCCATGGTTACAGGAATGTCATCTATCCAACTAAATGAAATGGCAACTTCCCATTAGTCTGTCAGCTATTTCAGAATCCTCATAAAGGAACCGGTGTAGTATGTGCAGCTTCCCGAAAATCCATCATGTTACGCACAAAATAGTTTTCAGACAGGAAAGGTTTATATTTGTTGAGGAAGTCAAGCCAACCCACGCCTTAGGACCACTCCTGTGCAGCATAAAAGGAAAAGAGATTGTTGGCTTATCTACGTGAAAAAGAAATTCCTTCCAGACACAAAATGATTTAACAAATGATTCGAAACAAATATCAAAAGAAAAATGGGGGAAGCAAGCAGACTGTTCCTTCTGCAGTACAATAACACTCATGCGGGTCCAAAATTTACAGGTCAGCAGAAAAAAAATAGTGAACAAGGCATAATAGTTAAATATTTGATTTTCTAGAATAATTTTAGTAATTTTAATAATGTGTAACCTATACATTTTGTTGCAAATTGACTGGCACAATGCATTGGTGAAACTGTTCTCCTCAAAAGGTTGGCAGTGACAATTATTTAACAATAATTATTTAATAATAGTAATCAGACAAAAAAGTTATTTTACTTATATGCCCGGCATTCAATGCTATTTTAGAAAACAAAGCAGGAAATATAATAGTCTGTGTGCGATTCCATAATATCCAGGGTTAATACAGATTCCCGGAACCATTTAGTTACCAGTAAATCACTTCACGTGGTCCGTAGTATTGTTTAATGTCCAAATAATACCTAGAAGAAGTGAATTTCCAGAAGAAAATAGTTTCTTTGTCTTTGAATTCGTCTCTAAAATGAGATTACACATAAAATGTGCAGTATGTTATACTGTTCTGAATCTTTTGGCACTTAGAAACAATTTTCTGCATAAAGAATAGTCCATGCAAAACACAAAAATTACCGGGGATGGAATAATCAGCACCAAAGTCAATTTTGTAGCTTGAAATTGGCCAGAAATTTAAAGAAGAAAAAAAAAGCAGGAAGAAAGCAGATTATATTTGGATACGGAAACACCATGAACTGTCAACAGCCAGCTAATAATGTCCCTGGAGGAAGATTAATGTAAAAATCATAATGTGGCCAAGATAAGCACTACTGAATCACAACACCCGTGTTCAAGAAAGGCACCACACGCAAACAACAAGCAAGGTTCTTGTGTGGTGCTTGTAAATATATATACCATGAATAATAACAGCTGTACAATTTCCCGGATAACAAGTGACTTCTATACTTCATTTATACAATTAAAAACCTTATACATTGTTGTGTCATCTTGTCCATAATTCACCTTGTCCTTTATATGTTTGCTTTCCGGGGGGGAAGTTAATCAAACAATTATAGCACAAAGGTAATATTGTATTGAAATATGCTGTTTTTTGTTGTTCAGAATTGTAATTTTTTCTTATCATTAACAATTTAACAAGAATGCAAAAGTAGAAATAAGCCCAGAATAACCCAAACTAAGTGCTGTGTTTGTGGTTAATTAATGTATTTGACCTTAGTTAAGTGTGGTAATCCTAATTAGACATACAATAAAGGACATCTTGCAGTGTTATTATGGTGCATGTAATTTCCATGAGGTTTCTTGACTCACCTGCACTTCAACTGCTGTCCGCCTCACTTTACTTGCGCCACATTAGGCTTTCCCTCAAGCGAGCTGCTAAAATTTGGGTGTCAGCGTCAGAGATAGCATCATCAGCTCCCAGAAGCTTCACTCTGTATAGCTGAGCGGCCTCAGATAAACTCATTATAAAGTAAAAAGACTCAGACACCCATGCTTACACCACAGGGGAATTCAAACCCCTGAAAACTGTAAGTCGCACTAGAAGGCAAAAAACGTATTGTTTCCTCTTCATATACAATTAGAGTATTTTGAAAGTTATAATATTAGACAGTACCTACAAACAAGACCACCTTCCTATCCCTCCTTCATGGAGTATCATCTTTATTATCAGAGATGGAAATGGGCCAAAATATATCATTTGACAAGGAAATATTGAAGCATATTGCTAACATTTTTATATTCTAAAACAAACACTTTGTAAATATGCTGCCTCAATGGTGCAAAAAGTCACTTAGGTAAAATGCGTCCATTATAGTACATTATATATAAAAGTATATTTAAAAATAGTCATTAATAAATAACATTTAATGGTGGGTACAATTAATGATAATGGTTAGTACATAAATACAGGCCAGGACTGTAAATCTATCTGAGCCAGATACTATATAGCAGCATAAAAACTTTGTGTGTGTGGTCGCGCTTATCCATCTATCTGCCCCATCTACATCATCAGATGCCCACAGGCCTTAAAGTGCCAGGGCCACCCAGTCACCGCCAATCCAGCCCTGCATAAATATTTCAAAACAAAATGGTTTCCTTATTAAGTCACTATAAGTGTGAGCTGAAAATACATAATTGATTATGTTTTGCACAGGGCCAACCCATCACTTGTTACAAGAGTAGCCCACTAGGGTTGGTCCATGAAAATAGCATCACAATAGTAGTTGGTAAGCTAACTTTACAGAAATAAACATTATTATAGCCAGTTTTTAAAGGCTTAAAAGTGAATGTAACATGTCACTGACAGCTGTAACAGCATTTTCCAGCTGAATATGTATACCTAATGGGATTTCTTCTATAAATTAAATTAACCTACAATAAAAAGGTACTATCTAAAAAGAATCCTCACGAACAAAGGTAACTATATTTCACTTACACTTGGATTGATTAAATACTTTCAAAAGTTTTAGACAGATTAATCTTTTGTGTGGACAGGGAAAAGAATGATCTAATTTCAAAGAGACCACGCAATGAAGTACTAGTATGGGCAGAGAGATAAAATACCAGCTCTGAAGAATATCTTTCCCTCTGTAGAATTTTAATGAGAACTGATAAAAGAGCTTAATGAAACTGTATCACTGCCCAGTGTAAGATACCTTAACTATATTTGATAAATATTGAGAATTGGATAGAACATGAATCCTTCTATTTTGATTCATGTGGATGAGTGCTTATCTGTCGAAAATTGTCAGATACCATTTCTACAGAAGAAGGCAACAGAGACCTTCACATGTTTTCTAGATCAGCTTTGCAAAACTGGATACATACCGTATGCTTCATTCGGCAGTTAATTGTAGGTGTGTTATGGTCAATGGTCCTTCAAAACATTTAATGTGAGGGATTCAGATTCTCCTCCAACAAGGGCTGGGTTAGCTTAGAGTAATGTATAGTTAACCTAGTAAGAGTTCTTCAATTACATTTTAGCACCTTAACCATACCTTATATGTGACTAACTTATTATTCAATTATTATGTTGAGCTCATCATAAAAAAATTGCATTTGAGTAAAAGTGGGGTGTCACGGTCTGCCCAGGCTGCGGAGCTGCATTTCTGTCTTGCTTTAGTTTCTCTGTTTTGCTTTGATCCATTCCTGGATTTCCTTTTGCTGTGTTCTATTTTCCATTCCTTGTTTCTGCTCCAGCTCTTTGCTTCAGTTCTGTTTCCTTTATTAGGTGTGCCCCACCTGTGTGTTCTGTTTGTCTCAGTCTGCAGTCTACAGTCTAAGGTATGTCTCAGTGCTATATGTTTGGTTTCCATGTTTGGTTTGTTTTGTACCTTTGTCTGCAGGGATTAGCGTTAGGACCCACCGTCATTGGAGTACTTTGGCGTAGTGGTGGGCTAAGCATACTATGGCCATATCATGTGACTGAATCTCCAATAGTTATCATTAGTCCTAGGCTAGTTTCTGTATTCATGTGTGTCAGTCTGTGATGTAACCTGTGGTGTGTCCTTTACTATCCTGTCTGTATCCCCGGTTCTGGGATGTCCTGTCTTGTTCATATCTTGTCTGGTTATGTGTATTCCTTGCCTTGTGCCACTTATCGTGTATATCTTGTATGTCATGTGTCTTGCCTGGTCTCCCTTTCCCTTGCTTGTTATGTGTCTACTATATTAACCTTTGCTTAGCTTCCATTCTCCCAGCCTGCAGCATCCTGCACGTGATTCAGTGATATGCTTCATGCCTGCTCCAGGGTGCCTGCAGGATATCTTCATTCTGGTCTTCATCCGCTGCCATATCAGGGCGCTGGTGTTTGGCTGCACATCCCTAGGTGCTCAACACCTGGGTGAGTGTGGTCACCCTGCATCCAGGCCCTGTCCACTCCACTGCTGCATCGTGACTCCTGCATACTACATCGGGCGCGCTGGGTCCTATCAGTCATCAGCTTGGACCCAGTCCGTGACATGGGGAAAACCATAACATTTAAAGATAAATCAAAACCATTATATAAAGATGTAGTGCATGCAGGAACAGCTTTCCAAGGATAGCCCCTGATTCTGTATCTGCATGACACTATCTCTCTGTCCTTGTAATTATCCAAGGTTTTTATTGGGATTTTAACCAGATATCCTAAGAAGAAAGCCTTCAGAGGAGTACACACTGTGATTAAAGTTTTTTATGCTCTTTAAAACATGTGTTGACCTTATGGGGTTTTATTCATGGCTTTGGTTTGATGATGACAACTTGTGGTACAGAAGACACATCCCTTAGCCTCTGCTCAAGGTCTACTTTTATCTCCATTCTACTCAG
Source organism: Spea multiplicata (assembly GCA_009364415.1). Classification (NCBI taxonomy): domain Eukaryota; kingdom Metazoa; phylum Chordata; class Amphibia; order Anura; family Pelobatidae; genus Spea; species Spea multiplicata. Next base: position 11,222 of record VKOC01029191.1, read on the forward strand.
TATGGTGGACAACTATGATCAAGGATATTATTATTATTATTATTACATTTTCTTCATAGAGTTCCAACTGATTCTGTGGTGCTATTAAAATAGGGGATGATACCATTAAAACCAAAAATCACAAAATTAACAATAACATGAATACAGTAGTGCAGTTTGAAGGAATTTGAAGCTTTTGTAAACAATCAGGCAAACTCCACAAATATTAGCCTGTTTTTTTCGTAGTAAAAATATATGTGGATCTAAAAATAACTGTCCTACAACATTTTTTTATTTACTATAAATTCTTATGCCAAATGTGGCAATTGATTAGATATTACAAGTTATTATACTTATATGGAGATTTGATCACATAAAGTTGCAAAACAGTTATAAACCTGCTAATAATAATGATTGTATAACAGCCCTGTGTTATATAAAAATTAATATGGCAAGTCTGCCAAAGGAGGAAGAACTAGAGGATCATAAGGATGTCATTTCCTTTTAGACAGGATTTGGATGCAGATTCCACAACAAAAGACACACTGCAAATCCTAGAGAATGCCAAACTCCTTCAATATCAATATCTTACAAATGCTAATTTAACCGAAAGGAAGGAAATCAGCTGCTGAAACATATTATATGAACATTAAGGCAGTAGGTTTTGAATTTGTGAAATCAGTTAGCATTTACCCACAGATACTTGAACAACTTTTAGCATAACTAAATTAATTTATTATATAGTGAATTACAATCATCTGTTCCTTAGTAGGTCTAGAATTCAGGTAAATATAACCTCAGATGAACAACAACCCATGACATATTACACTTTGACATCTTTTTTTAAGGAAAATAAAGTAAAATAAATAAATAAAGCACCCTTCGTTTTCATGTTCGCCCGAATACGAATGCACAAGTCTAGTTATAAGTTCATTTCCAAACAAAAATGTCCGTCATTCCACAGTGAGAAAGATTATTTATAAGTAGAAACCAGGAAATTCACCCAAAGGACTGTCAAATGCTCAGAAAAAAATTCAAATAACCCAAGGGTTGGCTTCTCCATTTTGGTTTTATTTTTGTTGAATACATCATGACACAGTGTAATATGTGTTGTTGTTCATCCCTCCATAGTGATAATGGACCAGGTGGAGAGACCTGGGTCCCTGTTATGTGCCAAAGAACCTAGAATACGCCACTGTTTATATTTTAGCAAACATGGCAGAACCAGCATATTAAATAACTTTCTGTCCATTACTGACTCTATGTTTGCAAAAGCCTTTTAGGGTTAATAAGCCATTTGTTTGATTGACCACCCTTAAGTAATAATTTATCAGTGAGTAGAAAACTATGAATGTGCTACATTTTTTGTTTCTGTCAGCATGCTTTTGACAAGATATTTAAAGACAGTAGCTGCTGAAGCTGTGCCAAAAATAACATGACAGGTTGTGCTGTTCAGCTTACACCAAATCCTGCAGTGGTCTATGAAGGGATAACTAGGAATTTAGATGTCGGATTCTGTGACATCTTCCTCTAGAGATGTTTCCAAATCACAAATCTAGTTTTTGTATTCACTTACATCACAAACTATTTATTTGCATATTAAATAATTTAAAGGGACAGTCAAAGGGAACAAGTCCCTAGACATTTACTGGCGAGCACTAATTACAAAATAAGATAAAAAAAATACTCCACCCTTTTTCACTCCATGGAGAATTCGAGCATGAGTTTTCAGTTGTGGCTGTGAACATTTCTACACCCTGCGTTATAGTGTAAACCCTTCTGATAAATAACGTTTTATGGTCCTTCAACTATGCATAACACAGGGCCACGTGAAATTTCTTTGATTTTTTTTATTGCCAGGCATTATCCAGAGTTCAAAAAATATAGGTTGTTGCTATAATGATATCAATATGTACACCCAACAATGAAAGGAATCAACCCAAACACGGCAGACACTTTAAATCACATAATTCCAAAATACATATTGTGATATAAATGGACTGTAAAATATACCGCTTAGCCCACTACTACACCAAATATCCCAATTTTTTCGAGTCCGATCGAATCCTAACTGGTAGGCTGTGTTGCCTACCACAGGGCTCAGTCACTGGTACTACATTACTTTTAAAAGCATTTCAACGCCATGTATATGCCTCTTTGGACGGCATCAATGAGGCACCTGGTGCTGCTTAGCCGTTTATATGGTTTATATGACTATATAAAGCTTTCAGTTTGTCCATATGCTACAGAGAAATCTCAGATATCCAGGAAGAGAGCAGGTCCAGCCCTTTAATACAGATGGCTTAAGCGGCTAGCTAGTGCACATAGCTTTGTTACGGGAAACACATGCAAGCAGGAAGCTGGGCATCGGTGATCTGATTGCAAACAGGAAGTAGGGCATCAATGGACGGATTACCTAGCTGACTAGGAACTCAAGGCCTGGCACTGTTAAAAACTCTGAGTTAGAACCATACCTGGGAGCTTTGGGGCTCCTGTTACCCGGAGCCCCCCTTGCGGGATGCAGGTAGGAAGTCCTGCTGATGGGTGGTCCTGCTGACATTGGTGAGTGGTCCTGCCAACGTCGTAGGACACATTGATATACTGGTTTTAACAGAAAAGTGTGCGTGGAGTGGGACGAGACTGCAACGCCATTCCTGTGACCCAGAGTTTCCTGGTAGTGACCCAAAGACCCAGAGAAGTGTTGGTTCACCCAAAGTCTCTGTGTGTAATCCAGAAAGTTCCCTGGTATGGTTGGAACACACATATGCCTCAATGCTGCCTTTTAATATAAAGGCATTATTTATGATATTTCAGAGTCCCTTTAGAATATTTGGAAGTCATAGTGCTTTCCAGATCAGTATTTGTGAATTGTCCACTTATATAAATATTTTAACACTCTATGACCTCAGATACCTCACAGACTATTATGCTTTTCAGATTCTAACAACATTCAGTTTAAGTTATGAAACTGACATACGGTGCTGCAGAAATATCAACTCTTCCATTATTTATTAATAATTTCCTTCACAATTACCCCACTGCCAGTCTGTCCTGAAAAAAGTTTTTAGAGATGTGAAAGCATCTGGGCATTGATTTCTTTTTTGAAAGATTTTCCTTGAGTCTCCTGCAGAGTGAGGTGAAACGTATGCTGCCAGCGCTCTCTAACATAAATCCAGCTTCATTCTACAGCAATTGTCCTTTTTGCACAATATACAATATAATACCCTCACGCAGAGAATTTAATAGACGTGTATTGTAGGTGACCTCCAGGAAATGTATATACAATAAAAAGAAAAAAGGAGATGCTAGAAAAGTCCCTCTTTGGGCCCAAATCTGTCTGTTTCTCTTTCTTCCCCTGACATGACTCTTTTGATGTTGATATTGGTGTATCGCAGATTTCTAGAGTTCTAAAATTCACAGTAATATCTTACATAGTTACATAAATAAATATTGTTAGATCACATAAAAAATCCCCCTAAATCCCTGCCGCCTAACCACGCATCTAACCACACAAAAATAATAAAACCCATTTAAAAGGTTGCGTCATATGAATCAGCCACACTGTCCATGCTCATTATGACTGAAGTTTTGGGAACAAAATGCTCATTTCAAATGCTACATATGTCTCCGCAGATGATATGAGAAGCCGCGTTTTCTGTTCATCTGGCATCTCGGTTTTGTTACTAATTGTGCATCACCATTTGTTATTTACACATTTTCATATGTCATTCTAGGGAAATACATTTGTTATGGCAACATTTCAATATGAGCTATATCTCTACAATCAAGGGCAAGATCAGGTGTGGCTATGGGGGAGAACACTATTAAAAGGTGCCCCCGCCAGAATAATTATATAATATATAGCCCCTTTATTTGCATTATTTCGTCTCTCACAGCTGGGTTGCATAGCAACCACCAGGCGCTCTAATGCATTAGTTGGCGATTCCTCCAATCTCCTTTTTTGCTGAGACATATGAACTGATATATATATATATATATATATATATGGGGGGGCAAGACCCTTTCTGGGGGTTTTGGGGGGCAAGCTGTGGGCAGTGAGACTCTTGAATAGTGAAGAAGCATAGAAGAAGGTCCCCACAGGAGTGGGCTGTGTGATTAGGCCATGGCAACACAGAAACACATTCTACAGTGTTTGTGAGCACCCTGAGGTGGGAAGAATATCCTGTAACTGCATAGTGTCAGTGATCCAGAAATCCTGCCATTAGCTGTGGAGTGTACCACGGGTCTCATAGATGTGCATGATGCCCGCTGGTAAAGAGACTTCTAAGACAGAGTGGAAAAGGCAGGACTGTGACTAGAAACAGAATATAGGTATATTTATATATATATAGTCATTTGAAAAAGTACACACTCTTTCAATTCTATGGTTTTACATAGCTGGACAGGTCAAACCATTAGGTAAATACAACCTCAGATGAACAACAACACATGATATATTACACCATGTTATGATTTATTCAACAAAAATAAAGCCGAAATGGAGAAGCCATGTGTGAAAACTAAGTATATCCTTACTGTTTTCAAAGAATGCTAAGTAGCAGACAGGTGTTGCTAATCAAATGCTCTATAATAGCCATAGCAGTTTGCTGATGTGGAGCATTCAGGTCTGTGTTAACACAATGCCAAGGAGGGAAGGCATCAGCAAGGATCTTAGAGAAGCAATTGTTACTCCACATCAATCTGGCAAGGAATATAAGGCCATTACCCAAGAATTTAAAGTCCATCATTCTACAGTGAGAAAGATTATTCAAAAGTGTAAAACATTCAAGACAGTTGATAATCTTCCCAGGAGTGGACATCCTAGCAAATTCACCTCAAGGTCAGACCGTGCAATGCTCAGAGAAATTGCAAAAAAACCCAATAGGTACATCTCAGACTCTACAGGCCTCAGTTAGCATGTTAAATGTTAAAATAATTTGTAATTAAAGCAGTAGGGTTACCATATCAAAGGACCCAAGCATGTGTGCTACCTGGTGTGCTACTAGGTTTTGGTGTGTAGGCTGGTGGAAGAAAATTCCATGGGACTGAGATGTCACATAACCTGTATTCTAAGTTTCTAGCCAGGTGGCAGGCACTGCCAAAGACTCAGATACCCCAATTTCTCAATTTATTGCAGAGGCTCAGGATATCCCACTAAACACTGCAGCTGTGAGCATGGAAATGGTTGGTAAGTGCCAAGCCAGGAAGGTGTTCAGTTCACTACACTTTAGAAAACCATTGACTGTTCAGTAGGGTTACTACATGTCCCTTCAACAATTCCGTAAATGGACAATAAATGTACCGCAGACAAAGTCAGTGGGATCACCATGCAAAGCAAGTTTTTGTTCCTACAAAACTGTAGAAATTATAAATAACTGAATGCCCAAACATAACCAATTACCCATCTGTTAAAAAAGGCTGCTTCTCTTTTTGGCTACCCACTGACAAACGTAGATACACAAAAGCATTATGTACATACCTGCATACCTGGGAACTCCAGTTCTCCTGGTCACGGCGCAAAATCTCCAGATCATGGAAGTGGCACTTGGGCACATTTCCCATCCATTTCCCTCCCACCCCAGTTTAAAGTATTTTGGGACTTACACATGTCAATGGTCCTGCCCACAAACATCATCGGCCACGCAGAGGAGGATGATGGACAGATCTAGAGGTTGTAAGTTCCCAGGTATGACATATATACATACATACACATACATAGATATGCTTATTAGGAACAACCACATAAATTCATACAGAAATTGCACACAAATAAATACATATACAATGACGGCTGACTGCCATAAAAACAGAGCTAAGCTCCTGTGACACAGTAACTCTAAGCCTTCACTTTTTTAGGGACCAAGAGCCATGCAGCTTGAAATCTTACTGATTGCAACACTTGACTACAAAAGGGGCTTTTTACTGTCAGAACATGTATAATTAAAGGGGCTAAGGAGTTCACTGATCACATTCCAGAAAAATACTCTGTTTCCACAAATACTCTTGCTGCAGGAGAAGGGCTCTATGCACCAAACTCTCACATGCCTGGGGCAATCAACCCTTTTGCCCCTCTATTAATCCTCTTCTGTCTATACTACAAAATAATTTCCTCTCCACATGTGAAGCAAATGTATTCTACAATATAATTCAAAGGCACATTATAGTCTATTTTCAAAATGATTTAGCTATCAAATCTCAATTATTTGCTTACCTCCCAGAGGGCTTTAAAATCTTTTTGTTCAATACGCAGCAGTTCACTGAACTCACGAGTAACAATGGTGGCATGGCGGGGTGTATTGTCCAATATCGACTCCCCAAATGCTGTTCCAACTCCCAGGGTGCAAATGATGACAGCATCCTAGATATCAAGTGGTAGATTATTGAAATAAATACACATATTAGAAGCATGTTTTTTCTGTGTAGGACTAATTCACTAAAGAGCACAAAAATTCAGTATTTCCAACTTGTATTTCCAACTTTGCTCTCATCTTGCATGTGCTTGATTGAGCTCACCAAGGAGTTGCTTGCAAGATGCATTGCATCCTCAATCCATATGGTGCCCCAAAGTGCATATACACATTCCTCTTAACTTCACTAACCTCTTAGGGGAAAAAAAAGTATTCTTTTTAAATCTAATAACAACTTTATAGCTATAGATAATGCAAAATCTTTTATAGCTGTGTTTCTCAAGTAAGGCCATGATGGCCACATACAGCCGCCGGTTCCAGAAAGCAACAGATGATCATTTCACTCTAAAGATCACTGCTCAGACCTCACCAAAGGCATTACTTACAGTGCTGGAGACCAATGTGGTCCTCTTGACTAGGACTATGTAAGTGAAGGAGATAAGAACAGGGATTGGAGGAAGTGAACAAGCTGATGGGTGATACTCCTAGAAGTGGAATCTCTGTGCCCATGTCAGCATTTTTAGCACCATATCTCCTTAAAGCACACACAAAATCTAATGGACTAAAGACAATACTGAGTAGGCCAACAATAGCCTTTTTTCAGCCCCAATCTTGTAAACTGCACACAAATTCTAATTATCAAGTGAAGCCATATCTAAGTCACATATCAACATAATGTTTTTAGGTTATGTAGAGAACCTAAAGACTTCCCATTCCGACACATGCACTGTAATATGTTTCTTGTGCTTACAGTATGGGTATGGTTCCACTAAACTGGAGTGTACCGAGGGCTTGTGTGAGCATGGTGTCAGTGTTTGTGCTTATGCACATTGTCCCAGCCCTCCTTAAATCCATGATATCACATAGCTGCCAAGTAGCAGGCAAAGATTGCCCAGATAGTATGCAACCTTATGCTTTCTTTTACTCTACATGTTCTGGGGTTGGTCTTGACTATGGACTAAAGGATGTTATTTTTTTCTGGCACCAGTATTGGTCTGATTTATTCTTTATGCAGGAATTCTCTCATCCTAGAACCTTTTGATTTTGATATATCTAAAATAGACCTTTTAAAACATTACATCTTTATTTGCCTTCCAAACTTGTATAGTTGTAAAAAGTTTAACAGAACCTGCGTATGTTTGGGCTTTATAGACATCCTCAAAGCCTGTGGCAGGGATTTGTGCATAGATATAGTATTTAATCTTCCTCAATTACTAAAAAAATAAGTTATGTTTAATATAAAAAAACAAGAGACTTTATGTTACTTTTAGTTAGGCTTGTTGAATTCAAACTAGCATAAATGTTAATTACAATATCTGCTGAATAGTTAATTCATATATTTAACTTTTGTTGGTAAATATCAGACGCCATCTTATAAATTCTAGGCATCCTAGCACTACCACCTAGTGGCCTGTGTTTGAGATACAACTTTAACCTGTGATGCTTTTAACAGGTGAGTAGAATGTACCAAAATACATTAAGTTGGGCAGCTTCCCGTTAATCACATCAACCTTATGTAATGTTTTAGATCCAGTCTACCAATATGCAGGATACACATATGTACTTAGCATGTGTACCACATTTACGGTATGTCCCACATGTGGTATGTCTCACTGGAAGACATTTACTTATTTGGAGTTACCAGGATATTTAGCAGAGCACGGGTATTTTATGCTTAAAAGGACACTCCAGTCCAGGTAACCAGGTTGGGTTGTTTTTTTTCCCCCTCAAAGATTTCAGTTTGTTTTGTAATTGAATTGTTCACGTTATAGGTCACATTAAAGGTGGAAAAGGTTCTGACATGATTTATCTTTGTCTCATTCTTTAACATCACAAGAACCTGGCATTTTAACAGGAGTGTGTAGACTTTTTATATTCACTGTAATTTGGATCTATCAATATACATATGTGATTGTGATTTGTTTTTCACACTTATCTTATTTTACACACTACGTACTTATACACACACACACACCATAACATACTTACACACCCCTACCTTTGTTGGCTCAGGGGGCGGGATAAATACCAGTGTCTGAGTGCTGGGAAATTATGTCAGACTTTGCATGCTGGCAATGATGGAGCGCCAATGGAGATGGCTTTTTTAAGGGCCTGTATTGGTCAGTCATGCCTTGACTGCTGACAGGGGGACTGATTGATGGTGATAGGCAGCGCTGGCATTGGGGGCCCCAACTGGGCAGGGGGGACCCCATGCAATGTGGGGGACTCCATTACGCCCGTATTCTTACAGATAAAGAATATGCATTAAACTACTTACTGAGTACTTTAATATGCATATTTCTTTGGTAAGGGAGGTCTGAATGAGTCACCAAAATGCCCCTTTCATATAGTAATAGGAATCCGTAGTATGCAGGGTCAATGTGGTTGGTGTATAGAGGTAATAGGAGGAGCAGGTGTGCAAATATTAGAAGTCCCTGGTCACTAGAGCTTTTGCAATCTAAATTGCTTTCTTGGTTTTGTTGATACATTGAACTTGCAAACAGAACCATGTCATTTCCATTTATCTCTAGAGATTACGTGTGTCAGTGTATGTAATCTGAGCTGTTTAATCCTTGCAGTGTATACAATGCATATACATTCAATGGTTATTGAGTTGTAGCCTGCACTGAAGATTCACGCTGTAGAAACTGTCGTATGGAACAGTTAGAAAAAGAATATAAATGGTGCTCTCTTCTTGAACAACCTGAACTAAAACGAGCTACATCGCGCATCTCAAAAAATCCATAGCAGACTTCATTACAACAATAGCATAATAAACACATAATAAATGTGTAATAAATGCATAAAGTGCTTCTGCCAAATAATATTTACATAAAAATCTAGTGTTAATTACCTGGTGGCTGTTGGTTTCAGTCACTTTTACATCCAGAGATCCCGTTAGCACAGCGTACCAACTTGTGCCAATATCACCCTGACGATACACTGAAACACAATCATATACAGGATGGTTTCATTGTAATATAATTCAGGCATATATATA
>VKOC01029193.1:0-10309 GCA_009364415.1 Spea multiplicata
AGTCCTGGACCCCTGAAGCTCGAGACGCTTTTGGGAGATTGAAGTTGGCCTTTACAACTGCCCCTATCCTACAACGTCCCAATCCAGACTTACCGTTTACCTTGGAGGTTGATGCGTCTGAGACCGGGGCTGGGGCCATTCTATCTCAGAGAGACCAAATTTCGAATCGTCTACATCCCTGTTCCTATTTTTCTAAGGCTTTCTCTTCAGCGGAACAAAATTATGACATAGGGAACCGGGAGCTGCTGGCTATTAAATTAGCGCTAGAGGAATGGCGACATCTGCTTGAGGGGACTGAAATTCCTATTACCATTCTTACAGACCATAAAAACTTGGTGTACATAGAAAAGGCCAAGAGACTCAATCCACGTCAGGCTCGATGGGCATTATTCTTCACACGATTTAATTTCACCATTTCTTATCGGCCGGGTTCAAAGAATACGAAGGCTGATGCACTGTCCAGAAGACATGAGGCGCCTAATGTGGAAAAGTCGGTCGAACCTATAATCCCTCCTACGAAAATAATTGCCACGATACATAGCACTCTCATGTGGCACATCGCTAAATCACAAACACCCCGTCCCAGAGGACAAATTCCTCCGCCTGGGAGACTTTATGTGCAACCCCGTTTCCGTAAAGCCGTCTTATCCTGGGGTCATGCCTCTCCGGTAGCAGGTCACCGGGGAACTCGGAATGTTAAATTTCTTCTGCAGAAGAATTTCTGGTGGCCTACAATGATACGTGACATATCTGAATTTGTGCAAGCATGTACTATCTGTGGTCATAATAAAACCCCTCATACCAGACCGGCAGGGTTATTATGTCCGTTGCCTGTGCCAGATCAGCCATGGCAACACATAGCCATGGATTTTGTCACGGACCTGCCTCCTTCTCAAGGCCATACGACTATTTTAGTAGTGGTTGATTTATTCAGCAAGCAAGCACATTTTATCGCTCTAGCTAAACTTCCATCTGCCAGCACATTAGCAGACACCTTCATGAGAGAGATCATAAGACTACATGGAGTTCCACAAATCATCATTTCGGACAGAGGGTCACAATTCATCTCGAAATTCTGGAGAGCGATGTGTAAACTTATGGGAATCGAATTGCATTTTTCATCTTCCCATCATCCTCAATCTAATGGGCAAGCTGAAAGAACAAATCAAGTACTTAAGCAATATCTTAGAATGTACGTCTCGGAGGATCAGTCCGATTGGTCAACACTTTTGCATCTTGCGGAATGGTCCTACAACTGCTCTTATCATGAAGCACTACAGATGTCCCCATTCAAAGCGGTTCACGGTTATGAACCAGCACTCTGGCCTGAAGAAACCAGTTCTACAGGGGTACCTGCAGCTGAAGCTCAATTTCAAGTTCTACGCGACCATTGGGCACTTATTTCGGAACAGTTAAAGCAGACTAAGGTTTTACAGAAGAAAACCGCTGATAAGTCTAGATCCAAAGGGCCGGTGCTCAATCCAGGAGACTATGTGTGGCTTTCCACGAAATATCTTCACCTCCAGCAAGCCGCCCGAACCTTAGGACCTAAATATATTGGTCCATATAAAATTAGAACAAAAATTAATGAAGTTACTTATTCTCTGGTCCTACCTAAAACACTGCGCATTAATAATGCGTTTCATATTTCTTTATTAAAACCAGTAATTAGAAATCAATTCTCCCCCGCGGTTCGTGCTCCTGATCCGGTAATAGTCCAAGGTGAAGAAGAATATGAAGTACAAACCATCTTGGACTCTAGAAAGAAACAGGGGAGACTGCAATACTTTATTAGATGGAAGGGATACGGTCCTGAAGAGAGTTCCTGGGTCCCGTCCTCTGATGTCCATGCTCCAGCCAAGATTCGTGCCTTTCATAGGAAATTTCCCCAGAAACCGGCTCCTAATCGCCAGGATGGCGCTTGTAGACAGGGGGGTACTGTTACCTTACCTGCGGTCCCGGCGGTCCCGGCGGTTCCAGCGTTGCCACGAGCAGGGGAGCTGAGACGCAGCCCGCGCGTTCAGCCCCCTGCTCGCGGGAAGACACGATGTGGTCCGTCTGGCCGTTAGACGCGCGCCCCCGTGTGGTGATCCGTAGTTTGACGGGGTGCGCGTCTCAGCAGCATGAGAGCCGTTCGCGCATGCGCGAACGGCTATCTCATGAATATTCATGCCGCGTCTTAAAGGGGTATTTATCTTTTTTCCTCCTCCCCCTAATTTAGGGGGTAGGAGGATCCTGAGGTAGAGGACTATTTAAACCTTCAGTCTGCATGTACCTCTTGCCTGTGATAGTGCCTTTATTGCCTTCACTAGCGTTCCTGAACCTTATTTGCCTTTTCGTTGCCTGACCTCTGCTTGTACCTGACTACCCGTTGTTTGCTGCCTGACCTGACCTCTGCTCGTGACCCCGGCTATCCGTTGTTTGCTGCCTGACCTGACCTCTGCTCGTGACCCCGGCTATCCGTTGTTTGCTGCCTGACCTGACCTCTGCTCGTGACCCCGACTATCCGATTGCCAGCTCCTAGTACCATCTGGTTGTTCCTGCTCTGCTCGTCATCTCCGCTTGGGGGCGCCTTTCCTGGTACTGCAGCGTGGATCCACAGCCTGAACCACCGCTAGTGACAGAATACCTGCTCATTAACAGTGAAATCTATGGCTGCAACACAGTATATAAGGCATGCAGACATTGTTAAGAGGTTTAATTGTTTTCCCACCAGACATTAGAATAGAGAAAATGTGTAAGTGACTATGTCCATATAATTTTTGCTAATGCCTGAAGGTGTGATAAACAAATAAAATCCAGTGTGTGGAACTACTGTGGGCGAAAAAAACCCCCACTTTGTTAATGAGAGAGGTCAGAGGAGAATGACTCATTCAAACTGAGAAAAACACCACAAACACAGAAAATAATTCTTTAAAACACTGATATACAGAATTAATCAACACTTGCAGCAGATGAGCTACAGCAGCATAACTCCACAATGGGTTCCACTCATATGAGCTAAGAACTGGACACTGTGTGTGTATCGTATGATTTATTATAGAGTAAGGGATTTTACAATTGCACTATATTTTAGGTGTCACGAATGGGGTCTATACAGATGACTGTAATGACCCACAGTCCCCAATAATGGAATTTCAGGAGTCACCATGCAGGAGCAGAGATACAGGATGAGATGCAGGGTAACCACACTTACCTGAGTGTTGGGACATCAGGATTGTGTGGCCACATACCAGGACGCTGAGATAACAGTACAGATAAAAGGATAAAGAGATCTCTGGCAGCTACGGACAGAAAAGGCAGGACAGAGCCAAAGGAGTAGAAACAGGTTGCAGAATCTGGAATACAGGATACAGGGACAAGCTACACACAAGAGCCAGTGCTGTACAAGAGTACAGTGCTGACAAGACTGACCAGGTTACACATGACAAGACTATAAAGAAATTACAGGACTAAACAGAATAGACTAGACAAGGACATGAATAGAACCCGCTTCTAAGATAGCAAGATTGGAGATTCCGTCACATTTTATGGCCATAGAATGCTTAGCCCACCACTACGCCAAAGTACTCCAATATATCGGTGGGTCCTAACGCTAAACCCTGCATACTGAATTAATAATAAAAAACTAAGCATTGACTCTAAACACATATCAGAGAAAGACATACCTGCAGACTGAGACGGGTGGGGCACACCTTATAAAGGCAACAGAAGCTGACGCAAAGGGCTGGAATATAAGAATCAGAAGTTCAGGACAGAGCATAAGGAAATCCAGGAATAGACTGTAGCGAGACAGGGGAACGGTAGGGAAACCTGAGCTCCGAAGCTTGGATGGGGCGTGACAGTAGGTTGTCTCAGCACTTAGGGTTCTTAGGGTTACAGGTAATTATGAGGTGTTCTAAGGCAGAAGATGAGGTTACATATTTCCGATACTTTAACTCGGCTCCAGTTAAATGCACGGATATATATATATATAACACCACTTTGTTTAGTATCAATAACATTCTATAATGCAGTAAGTGGCATTACGTACATATGCTATTTAATGGTAACATTTTATGAAAGTGTTTAAGTAAATATATGTAATTTAAAGCACAACTAGAACTATTAAAAGTTGCCTGATTGTGAACCCTGTAAATGTTACCCCATCAATTTACGTGGCTGTAAATACTCATTATGTTCTTATTCCATTCCATAACTATGTACTGACCTTAGGTGCTTGTGTTTTATCACTGTTAGATGAAGGGCTTCACATTGTTGAAAATAAAAGTGCCCTCTGCCTCTATAATTTAACCGTGTTATTTTCCTTGCTCTCTGTTTTTATAAATGATAGAGCAGTTCTTTGTGCAGATTCCTAAAAGGCTTTAAAATAGCACAAGTGCAAATAGCCTTCTACTATGCAATACATTTTTTCCTGCATAACATTGAACAATAGTTGTCACTGGCTGCTCTTTGTTTCTCTTAAATACTTTAGAAACTCTCAAAATAAAAGCTCATTCACTTTTTTACCAAAAATCTGAGAACAGAGAGTAGCTAACCCCGGCTATGGTAGAACAAATGCAGTTTTTTTTTCTGACCTGGCAGCAAAGTGCTGGCTGGCGTCCATGTAACATCCATTACGCAGAGCATTGCTGGGACATAACACAAAGGTGACTCCATTGGAGACACTTGGCAGCACCACCATAGGGGCTTATGTAGGAAGCAACACAAATGATATTTCTGTGGAACTGAAAATTACATAGCATTGGGTTTGTTACCTTTCAGCATCAGGGTATATATTCAATGGTATCTGGCAATTTGTAGTGGGGCAATAGTGAAATGCACAGGGAGGTACATATCCACATTTCGTAGAACTCATAGAGAGTCATGGAGGTTGCAGTTTGCAGAAGCTAGAAAGCTACCCATTATAAATGCTATGCATGAGAATACTGGGGTCTCAGTGAACCAGGTCTTTCTGAGATGCCAATCTCTTTACGAGAACGGTTGTTAAAAATGAAACAATATTCTGTTACCTTTTGATACATTTGTTGGAAATATAGATGCTAGCACATATGTGCTTATAGGATGTTGGCTACCTTTTCATTCATGCAAAATGTTCCCAACTTATATTTCTGAATGATAGGAAATATTAAATAACGCCAGGAAGCTTGTATATAACAATTTAAAATGAATCTATGTATCACAAAACATAACTGACAAAGCAAAAAGTGAATTAAAATAAAATAGTAATGTTTAAGTTAGCTTTGTACTCCGGCATCCCTTTTATATGTGGCAGAATAATATCAGTGGTAGTATCAATGATTTTATTCCCTCAATTACTCTATGCATATTGCATCCCGTAATAGAATTTTGCATGTTGAAAATAAATATGTTTTTATTTGTAAATTGACAACCAGGCAATGAGCCATGGATTTTGTATTTTACATCTGCTGTTCCCTGAAATGTGTTTGCAACTATCAGTAGATTTAATCAGTAGAAATTTAAAAAGTTATTCATCATCTGAAAAGTCTACTTTATTTTCAGCAAATGAAAGTGACCTTTGCTTTTAAAAATAAAAGCCTTCAAAGGAAACATTTCTTTCCCCTTCACTTTTTCATTCCAGTAAAACAATGTGCACTGCTGTGAGTTTAAATAACACGCAAAGGGTAAAAGCAACATTTGTTAATCCAATGAATGTTTGGAGCACAGTGGAGGAGGGAGACAGAAGAGCCAGCGAAGGGAAATGCACAGGGCTGTCGTATTTATCAAGCAGCAAGACAATCATCAATAGTCGCTACATTCCTTGATGAAAGTGCGCCATGGCCTGGGATCTAATGTTTAAAACATCACTTAGCTTTTCAATTACATGGCTGGGCCTTTTCTAGTTTACTCTTTGAGAAGGGGACAGGAGAAATCTGCCCCTGCTTTACACTTTAAATACGTGCAGAATAGCCTTTTCTGGCATTGGTTCAATAGTGATGATTCTAGACAGGGAGGTTATGGATGTGCTTCCAGCAGCGATAGATGACTCTGATTCATAATGATTTTTATGGGGGGGGGGTGATGGAAATTAATGTGTAGGACAGCTCTTAGGACTTAGTATGGGCCTTGGTACAGTTGAAGTGCCTGTGTTAATTACTGGATATTGTTTAATAATCTGCTTGATGACACTTTTGAAGCTACCAGAGCTAGGAATTATATTTCTCCGTTGTTTAAATGTTACCAGAACAGAAAATATACAATAACCTTTTGTTGTGAATGCCTTATCAAACTTGCAACTGCTAACATGGGTAGTTGCTTGCTAACTAGTTGAGTGGTAAAACCCATTATAGTACTTTTGTGAAAGTACCTATAAGTTAATGCAATTTGTACGTTCTATATTAGCTACTTAGAATCGCTTTTCTTAAAGGAGCATTACACACCAGCTACATTATTTTTTTCCTTCTGACTACAAGCACCAACCTGCTTGTTCCGGTAATTTTGTTTTTATTTGTCCAGTACCATTGTATTTTTGATGCCATGGACAGGTGTTCTCAGTCACAAACTACAAATCAAGATCTGTTGTCAGAGCTGATATTTTTTTCTCTTTCTTTCATGTACACTGGCTTCAGTTTGCTTTATCGCGTAACCTTTAATTCAGGGGCAAGTGAAAACTGATAGCACAGGAGAAGACATGTTAACAATGCCTTTCTTATGTGATACAGTTGTAAAAGGAACAAATGTATCAGGAAATTCCAGGTCCTTCTATCAAAGGAGAGGTCATAATGTACTCAGTACAGATTATTGGCTGTATCACAGCCAAGGCCAGAATTGATTGCAAGTTGATTATCCTTGCAGATGAAAGGGCCCATTTGTACCATACACTATCTGTTTAAGGGTCAACCACTGGAGTGAGCAAGCATCGGTATATAAAAAATCACTACATGCCATTCACTTGCATTTTGGAGAAGATGTTGTAGGAAGAAGCAAGGAAGGAACATTAGCTATTAATCTTTCAATATAATATACTATATATTTACAGGAACATTGGTGTTCCTTCCGTAACAGATAGTGCCTACCAAGTTGATCATTTTGTGCCAAAAGGGATGATATGGCAATTATTTTGTGTCAGTCATTTAGAAGAGGGGTTAATAAGGTGTCATTTATTTCTGTTTATGCAGAAAGGAAAACTATGTTTTTTTGTGAATATGTCATAGACTGGGGATGATTAGAACTTTGGCAATATTCAGTAGAGAAATGAATTGTTAAGTCCAACAGATGGAGATATGCAATCAAATAGCTTTTTATATATCAGTCTCGGCAGGTAATCTTTAGCAGCTGAAGGCTTAATGCTTACCACGATGGAAACAGGAACACTTTCCATTCACCTGCTGGTGTGAGGCTTCTGAGTACTCCAATCACTGAGCATGTCTGTGTAGATTCCGTCTAGAAAATGTGTCTGCGGTAGCATAGTGCATTTCAATAGACTTGAGATGTAAAAAAAAAAACCCTGTCTTTTTTATTTCCTTTATTCTTCACGGTAATTTTTTAAAAAATGTTTTTGAATTTCCCAATCATTTAAAACATGTTTGGAGATGGGGAATGCAGTTATTGACAGGATAAATCTTACGTGTGTCACCATCAATACAAGCAACGCATACACTGAGAGAATGCGGTAAGTTGTGAGAAGCTGGAAAGCCTTCACTTCGGTAATATGAGTAAACGGTCTATGAATTTCAGCAAATGACTTTTGGATTCCAGTATTTTACTCAAATTACTGTATCTCTGACCACAAAGCTCTTTTATTTTTTTTAGGAGTCTGGAGGCATCTGTAATATTTGTACCACAAATGTAGTGACCCTCTAAAGGTGATTGATTAATCACTGCAATAAATGAGCACTATATAAGCTGCTACAAAAACTGGAAAATAATGGACCCTCTTCTTGTAAAACAATAATTGATGCATATCCCCTACCAGGCAAATCTGCTTCTACCCATTATGCGCCAGTGTTAGCAGTGGAGGAATGATTCATTTGGATTTGTCACCCATACTGATCTAATACAGGTACGCATGCACATGGAATGGCACACCCTAAGCATCATTAACCCCTTAATGACAAAGCCCGTACATGTACGGGCTCAAAATGCACGGTTTTCTATGGGTTTAGGGAAAGCCCATTGTCCTTAAGGGGTTAAAAAAGAAATTGATAGTGAAATTGATAAAAACACACAGTAGAGACTAATGCAAAGATTAAGGTTTGAGAGAGACATGCATTTGGTTGTAAAGGAGTATGTTCTCATCTTGGCCAAGGCTAAAAAACTTGTTTAGTATGATATGCCAGTATAGTCTCCTTCTATTTAAGATTCATCTCTTTGTAGAAGAATGTCATGAGCAATGTCACCATTTGTTGACAATGTTTGTAAAACAGGAAAAAAATCGACACTATTAATTGTACAGTATACATGTCCTTTTAGAACAAAGACATAGTCAGTGTGAAACAACATCAGCCAGTTGTCAAAGACACTGTTGATTGGGATTACAGCTCAAAAGAATTATATTTTTCAAGCATGGATCAAGTGTTTGTGGTATTCTGAATTGTCTTCAAATTATAGATAATGATTTAATTTTACTATAGGGATTTTTGTAATTGAGCAATCCATTTGCATTATAAAACATAGAAGTAGAATAAACATATTCGGCTAAGATGCAAGGTATTCCAAAAAATATATAAAATAGCAGCTCTAGTTCCATATAAATTTCATATAGTGGAATCCAAAGTTGAACGTATGCATAAATATTCAGATCAATTCAAATCAAATAATCCAGTAGTATTGTTAGTGTGGCTGACGTTAAAGTGATGGAGCTGCTGAGTTGATTGACTACTATTGTCAAGTAAAACCAGAGGGGGCAAAGAAAGTTGAAGCATTTGGCTAAATTGTTGTTCAGAGTCAAATTACTTCTGTAGCAGATCTGCCAATCTCTGTTGGCACAAGGGTCAGCCACCAGAAAATACATTTTTATTGTGAAATGACCTAACAAAGTTACATCATAGCAGTTATGTTTACTGACAATTTAAAGGTATTTGACCAATCAGAAAATATTGTGACGTACAGACACTTGGTGTTGTGACCAAGTTGGTCTCTCTCTACCCCTCTGTCCCCATTCTATATGCAAACCAATGGGATATACAGATCTATTGCATCACTTTACAGATGGCAACACAGGAAAACCAGAATATATATATTTAGCGTGAAATCACTCCCTCCACTCCCGCACCAAAAAACAATATTTGCGGCACTGACTGCAGATTAGGAGAACACTGTGAAAGTCGGTCCAGTCTTCCCTCCTTCTGACCCTACCGTGACTTTAAAAGGTCCTCTCACCAGTACTCTTCCCCGGAGTCCCTTAGTCCCCTCATTCACTAAGCTACACCTCTCTTTTTCCTCCCTGTAGTTCAAGTATAGATCAAATAAACAACACATGTAAACAACACCTGTGTGTGTAGCATTGCTGGTATAGTCCAACGGAATAACAAACAAACCCAGCTTTGCACTTCTGGATCAAATAAACAACACATGGAAACAGCGCTGCAGGTATAGATCAATTAAATAAGACATACAAACCCTGTATTTGCAGGTATACATAAATAATGTATGGAAACATAGCATAGCCGATATAGATCAACAGAATAACACAAAAATCCGGCTTTGCAGGTACAGATTAACTGGAAATCACATATAAACTCAGCATTAAAGGTATAGATCACAGGTTACACACCCCAAAGGCCAGCCCTGGTGTCCACATAGAACTTGACCAGCACCCAGATTACACACACAAATTACAGCCCAACCTGAGCCATCTTTGTCCCCAAACAGCCCACCCTGTGCCATCTTTGTCCCATAAACACCCTGTCCATGCCATTTTGTCCCATAAACACCCTGCCCTTGCCATCTTGGTCCACAAAGCTCAAACATCCTACTTGTGCCATCTTTGCCTTTCCCCAAATCACTTATACATCTATAATACAAACAAAACACTTATACAGTCACTCACTCATTCACTCTGTCATTTACACAATTCCTTCACACAATTATTCATTTTCTCACTCATTCACATAAATTATTTACACGTATTCATTAATGCATTCTTAAAATTAATCCACATTCTCTCACCCATTCATACAATTCGTCCACACATTACTTCATTCATTATCTTACTCATTCTCACGATCTCTTCCCCTTCTACCCCCTCTTCCTTCTTGCTATCTACTCCCTCTATCTACCCCCTCTCCTCCCTTTATCACAATCTCTTCCCACTTTCACTATATACCCCCTCTCCTCCCCTACTCAC
>VKOC01029194.1:0-28759 GCA_009364415.1 Spea multiplicata
CTCTATACTGTTCCATACAGTGGCAGAGCTGGGAGGCAGAGGCCTTGGACCCCCACCGCAGGACTCTTGAAAGGTAAGTGAACTTCAAAGAGGGGGAGGGTAGATAGTTAGGAGGGGGTAGATAGGGAGAAGGGAGTGAGACAGGGGAAAGGGGGTAGATAGGGAGAGTGAGAGGGGTAGATAGGGCAATCATACTCCTATCATGCCAAGTCTGCGAGTACATCCTGGAATCTGGATATGCCTGGGCATGATAGGAATGTGATTGCTGTTCCGGCGCTCAGCTGTGAAGCGCGCACCACGGGAAGACGGACGCCTCCCGCTCCCACTGCAGGACTCAACAAGGTAAGTAAGGGAAAGGGGTGGTAGATAGTGATACAGAGGGATAGATAGTGAGAAAGGGGAGTTTTGTTACAAGTTTTTATTCCTTTTTTGGGATGGGGGGGCGCCAGAGGAGTAGTCCGCACAGGGCGCCAGAACACCTAAGGCCGGCTCTGGAAGCGCTGTAGCATGATGTGCCTAGCAGTGAGAGCAGCCTATTCAAAAGGTAAAGGTGTAGCACCATCCCACACCTTTAACAGAGTCAAGTCAGGGGGCATATTGAGGGATTCAAGAAACCTAAAGAAGGTAAAGATAGATAAATACCCTAGGTTGTCTAGTTTTTCAATCTATAGTTTTGTGTTAAAAAGAAATATAGGACTGCCATACTGCCTTAAATGTAATGTGAGTCCAGTAAATACATCTGTGGAAATATGAAAATTGGGAGTTTGAAGACTGAACAAAAAATCCCTAAAATATGACTAACTTCCAGTGAATTTTGCTAAATATTCTGTATTTGCACATATCCTGTTGATGAAGTCCCCTGTGATACCGCAAAAACATTCATTACCACTTTATTGGGCAGAGAAAATCTGCATTAAAATCACTGCATAAAAGTGTCAAAATGCCCCTAATGATATCTTGGGTAACCTGCTTTGAAAATACTATATACACAGTTTATCAATTTTTAGGTTTAATGTCACAGACAGCCTTCAGTTACCCTCTGTACTCTTTCATATAATCCCATTATTCCCTTTTGTTGTATGTTTTAGCTGTAGAACCCACTTATATATTTCAGTTGTTCATTACATGAAGAATGAAAAATCAGATATTATTTTGATAGTTACCAATCCAATTGTTAATTTACCAAATCTGCAAAATACTCTGGTATACTAGAATGGGATTCACAGAAATCTATTCAGAGGAGCATTCAAGTTATCATCATAGTCAGATGAGGGCTGGCACTTTATGGGCCAGTGGGTAAGTAAAGCCAACACCACACTTAATACACACTCACTCGTAATGCCAGAACCTAACACACAAATACTAGCTTACATCACACTCTAACATACGCACTCACATTGTTACGTAAGACTTTCCTCTAACATGCTCACTAACCCATCTGTTCAGAGAAGCATACAACCGATCCTTTTAATACCTTCAACCTGCATCCTAAAATAATTGTAGAGATCTCCAGAGCACTGACTTCTCCGCTTTATCCTCTTTGAAGCAGTCCTGCACCTTCTGTATCATGCTTTAGATGAAAAGAAGGTGCAGAAAACTCATGTAGTTTACATCTTATTCTATGCTGGCCCAAGAAAACTTCAACTAAAGATTACAGTTTCTTTTGGGCTAATATGGCTATACCATCTTTTAAAAAAATATACACCAGAGAAGGCAAGACAACGCATATGATTCAACTGAGAAGTTATCTGTATTATACAGGGAACCAAAATGATCTCTTACTGAGAATATATAAACATTGGCACAAAAAGACAAATCGTCAGATTGCAAATATATATATATACATATAGCATGAGCACATTTCTCCTACTTAGCCTGCTAAACATTAGGGATAATGGGACTATTATGGAGCAGTCGTCAACCACGGTGCCCCAGAGCAGATTCATTTTGGTTTTTTAATCATGTTTTACTCGAAATATCAAACAATTGAAACAATGTCTCCATGGTAAAATGAACCAATTGTAAGGCACGGATCAAAGGTTTCTGCATCCCTGTCCTGTGCCTCTCTCTTGAGAAAACATCTTCTATGCGTTACTTTTTCACATGGAAAAAAAAATCACCCATCGGACATATAACATAATTTGGCAATTTGAAAAAATAACCAGTTATAAGAAACCACAATGATCCTTTAGCTGACTGAATTTGAACACTATTCTGAAATTAACACAGATTTTAATTTTATTAAAATGTGTACATTGTTTTGAACGCATCCTTTTTTAAATTAATTTCCACTAGATGGTGCCTCCAGATTCAAAACTGTACATTGTTTGTAGCCGTTTGGAGATTTATAGGTCAGTGAAATAAACTTTTTTTTGTCAGTGGGCTAAACTTGTCACTTACAAGTGATTTAAGTTTTAAAATTGTACAATATATATTTAATAATTAACATTTTTTTAATCTAATAAACATTACCCCATTCCCTCAAGATTGTAAGCTTGCGAGCAGGGCTCTCTCCACCTAATGTATCGGTTTGTCTTAGTCTGTCAATTCTTGTCTTGTCATCCACCTTGAATATATGTATTGTATTAAGCGCTGCCTAAACTGTTGGCGTTAAATAAATACAAGATAATAATAATAATAAAATTGCATGTGATCACTAATTAATGACCCTTTAGATCACGGATCAATTATCTGTCTCGACGATCAATAGCCATTAACCTAATCTTAATCCTCATGACACCATACACTAAACTAACCCTAACATCCAACCATACTTAACACTTTCACTATCCCTTTTCAACAGTTGCAGTTGAGCTCCTTGTTAAGTGGTGAATCACCCTTGACATGGTCATGAAATTGATGGACAAACAACTGATCCTGTTAGAACTGTTCTGAGGAACACATTTAATTTTTTTTGCACTCTGACAATATGAGTGTGGTACATGCAATAATTTCACTGTTTGCTTTTTGCTAGTTTTATGCTGACTAAGACATATAGAGATGTGACTTAAATTCAATTAGTGTGTAGGTTATCCCTGTCCCTGGGGTTTCCAAAAATATTACTTTATCTGCCCTTTTGTTGTTTATTGGGATTTCATAGTTCAGGTTTGTCTGGACCATTTTTAAAATTTTTTTATAGTGGTCAAACAGGCTATAAAGGGGTAAATTGCCATGTAATACTAAATGACCCCTGGCATATTATGCAGTGGTGGCAGGGTATATTTTGGTGTGAAAATAGTGTGAACCAAAGCTAATAAGCATCGTAACATAATAACTTGGGGGCTAAAGTCTCCAACCTGTTTCAGCAAGATGCTGTTCCTTTTATAAATGTTATTTATAAGGAAGTTTATAGGCAAGATAGGCGCCAGGATGGCGCATAGATCTATGCATGGACTTCTCCTCTGCTGCGGACTGGACTCCTTGTAGCTGGCCCTGCTCCTCGCGCAGCAGGCAGTATGCAGCAAAGACAGGGGTTGTGGAAGCACAAGGCCTCCTGCTCACTGCTCCTTTACGATTGATGCTGAGCGCCAGAAAATTACAGTGCAGTGAAGTCCACCACAGGACTTCATAAAGGCAAGTAATGGGGAGAAAGGGGAGAGATAGATAATGATAAAGTGGAGAAAGAATATGGAGAGCTAAAGGGGACAATATAGGGGGGAAATAATGAGGAGGTGGAAGAGAAAAGAAAAAAATATTAAAAGAAAGAACAGGAGAGATAAAAAGGGGAGAAACTGGGAAAAAGGGTAAGGTAAAGAGAAAGAGGTTGGGAGAAAAGAGAAGAGGGTTGAGCGATAAATAGAACAAAGAGAGATAAAAAGAAAGATGATAGAGAAAGAGAAGGATCAAAGAGAAGGGGGAAAATAAAGAGAAAAGTGAGCTGTGGGGGAAAATAGAGATTTAAAAAGAAACAGCGGAGAAATAGAAGGAATAGAGTAGGAGAGATAATGGAAAAGACAGAAATGAGATAGAGAGAAATGGGAGTGTTAGGACTCGGCTGAGAGCAATAATCACAAAACAGTCCAGAGAGTCAAGGCCAGTGACACAGGATCACAAAAGGTTAACAAGCAGATGCTGTTTAAACAGAAGACAGGCAAGACAGTTCAGGTAGTAAGCCAAAGGTCAAAATTGTGAGGTCATACGAGGTCAAACATGTTCAAGTAAGGAAAACCAACTGTAACAAGGACACAAGGGAAATGGTGACCACAGCTTGGGAACAACTCAAGCATAGACTGAAGGGACAGCAGGGCTTATATTGAGCTCTAGGTAGAAGGTTCATCCCACTAGTTGTAGGATGCCATCTCTTACAGGGCTGTATTACCTGAGACACCCCTTCTCCAGCAAAATGAGCATTTCAGCCAATGAGGACAAGTCTTTCTGGGTGCTGGGCAAGTTCTGTAGATGTAACTTGAGTGCTAGGGGAAGTCCTTTGGATGCATGTCCTACGTATAAAATCTGTGTGCTGGGGCAAGTCCTATGTGTAAAATGGGTGCTATGGGTCATATAAGTGCAATCTGGGTGCCTTGAAAGTCCTGAGGATGCAAATCAATTGGATGATACATATAGATCAGTTAAGTGGATTTGTTACCTAAAACACATAGGGTTCTTCAGAGCAGACTGGCTTTTGTGTCCAATTTTGGTACCCATAGCAGAGATGATACAAGGATTTTTAGAAAACATTGGCATATATTATCTGACGGTTACCCAATGATAAAAGAGTTTGCATCACTCCCTCTTATGGCATATAGAAGGGGGTCCATGCTGAGCTTAAAAATGTTAAGTGTGATGCCTCACAGCGGTTTTTGGGGTTGAAAAATGTCCATGTTTAGGTTGTGTGGCCTGTCCTGATATACTGAAGGGGATAGATTTAAACACCCACGGAAAGAAAATGGTATAATCTTAAATCCCATTATACATGTGAATCATCCTATGTGGTTTATATACTTACGTGTCCTTGTAACCTTTTATATGTGGAAGAAACTACACAGAAGATCAAACATAATTTTCCAAACATAAATCCACCATCAAATTAAGAAAATTGGATTTACCGCTCCCATCACACTTTAATGAGTTGAAACATAAATGAACAGACTTTAAATTGAACAGGTGTCTATAGCTAAATGAGGGGGTGATCGAGTTAATATTCTTAAACAAGATGAAGCATAGTGGATTTATTAATTGGATACATTATTTCCAAATGGACTCAATAGAGAATTAGATTTAATGTCATTTTTGAGAGCCTATGGCCATACCATCCTGAATACACCCGATCTTGGTTAGTACCTGGATGGGAGACTACTTGGGAATACCAGGTGTCGTCGGCTTTTTAATTTGTGTGAAAGCCAGGCTCGAATATGAGATATTTGGGATGATTATGAATTAAATTATTTTGGAAAAATATATTTTTTTCATAATGAAATTCTTATATATATTTATTAACTTAAGCATTATCCTTTATCTCTTTTAGATTCTGTTTATTTCAGCCCCGCGGATGGTTATTTCGGGACAGCTGGTCCTGTAGGTTTATTTAATGTTTCTTTGTAGCTTTTTGAGATTCTAAAATATTTGACTGGTGCAGATGCGTTGACAGACCGATCTTTAATATCGTATATTATTATGCTGCAATTTTGTTATAGTCATATTTCTAGATATTTCTATAGTGTCTGTATTTGTAGTACAGTGTTGATTTTAAACTTGTTATGTTTCTAAGGCTTGAGAAAGACCTGTGTGTCGAAACGTTGCCTGTGAAATAAACTCACCTTACCGTTTGATTGCTGAGCCTTTGCTTCTTTGTTTTTGTCCAGGCCCTAAGTGACCATGAAATTTCCTTTTTATCTCTAGTTATTTTGCTCGCAGTACCAAATCTTGTTTGGTTTTTTTTTTGTTCTTGTTGTATACGCTATTTACAGACTGTATGTTCTTTGATGTCTAACATAGAAATTTGGTAACAAAGATTGTGATCATCATCTGTATCTATATTGATGTTTATGTACAATGCAACATCTTGTGAGATGTATCACATTTGTATCTCTGTGAATGGTCTACAAAATCAATTAATTTTAAGTCTCAAAAAAAGTCAGTATGATAAGGATTTGTGTATATGTGTTATAGTAACCAGGTTACCTAAGCTACTGTAAAACATATATAGCAACTATGCAGTTGTACCGAAATATAACATTGTACTTAAGATTGTACTGAAATAGCAAATAACACAACAATTTTAAAAACTGTTTTAAACTAATGCTGATAATATAGAAAACTGCAATGGGAGTAACTCTTTAACCACACAGATTATTAAAACTGCTTTATCATTAATAAATAGCAGCCTTGTATTGAGCTATCTATTTAACTAATGGGAACATATTCTTTTTGATACTGTAGAAAACTATTAACAAGGTTACACATTTTTGTACATGAGGGCACATTCAATATTATGAATAACGCACCACAGCAGTTCAAATGGGGTTATTGAAATGACACAAATGTCTTTTCTAATTCTATCGAGCACTAACAAGCAGACATAATAAAGTCAAATAGGACACAAAAATTAAAAATAACTAATAGAAAGACAAGAGAATAGGAAGCTGTGTATGCTTTGTGATTATATGCATCACAGTGGTTGCACATGCATGTTGAGTTTGGTCTAAATAGTTGAAAGGGTCAATATGTGTGTGGCAAACCTATGAATCATGAATATTGTGCATTCCTAGTGGTTTTTGATCATGACAGGAGCAGGGGTACGCTATTTTGAAGCAGAAGGCAAAGCGGGTTTGAGTGGGGAAACATGTCAATAAATCACTAGTGCTGGAGTCTAACTTTATAGCCACTCACACCAACTTGAGCAGTAATGTCAAATGCAAGATAAGCTTCTATATCAGGTAGCACAGTTGGTAGTAGATGTAACTTATATGAGCAGGATCAAGTCATTTCTTGCCATTCAGTTAGTCTATCTTGAGAACGGCACTTTGTGTGCTGAAACCAGTCGGCGTATGTTGGACTAGAACTATGTGGTATTGATATTGTATTATGCCTGCTGAATATCATATTTAATGGCTTGAAATAAATGTAATTTTTTTATACTACAATGGAGGCGTACCTAGATTCTATGAGGTATGCTTGTTAAAGGATATATGCTTAAAGTGTTTCAATTGCCATTTTAGTACTTCCATACTCTTTCATTAGAAGAAATGACTTGATCCTGCTGATATAAGTTACATCTAAACCAAACTGTGCTACTTGATACAGTAGCTTATCTTTAACTTGAGTGGGGAAACATGAAAAAAATAGGAACACAAGAGTGGGATGGCAGATTACCTGTAATTGTTACTAGTTACATTGTACATTTTTTTTATTTTTAAAAATACCTACCTACCTGACTTGATACTTCAGCTGTTGGTAAAAAATGGAATGCTCCAACAGTGGGCATTCTGCTGAGTTTAATGGCAATAATCACAAAATAAGTATCCAGAGTACTGAATATGCCGGACCACATTTAGGGCTATGAAGAAGCTAATTGGACTTTTCTTTATAAACCATGCAGTATTTCATGTTACAAATTATTTGCAGTTTCATCTTATGAAATGCTCCCCCAGCTGTTTGATTGCCTTTACACTGTGGTGAAAGTGTCCAGCAATCTTTTGGCACGTCAATCAGTTTTAACAGCCCACACAGCCCATCACTTGCAATAGGTACCCTTACCACCAGATGTAGTTTATGTGCCGTGCAATGTAAACTCACAAAGTCCCATCTCTAACTGCTTTCACCAAGTTTGCTGCCCTGTCAATAACCACCACTCCCATTTCTACTGCTGTGCCTGCCTGTGGTCCACCGGCATAAGTGTAGGACAGCTTTAAATAACCCGGGGGGCAGTCCTAATTGTCGGGAACATAACCACGTCTTCTGTTGACATTGTGATGCTACGGAATACCGGAGGCGGTCAGCCTTATAAATATTCATGAGGTGGCCGCGCGAGCGTGCGGCTGCCTCGCGCCGCTGCGAGCAGCAAAGTCATTCTTGCCAGGGAGAAGAGGAGGATGTCTGCAGGGAAACCCGGTTCCCAGAGGTAAGTGCCTTACACCCTTGACTCTAGCTGCTGCTGGAGGTGATGTAGGTGATGATTCATTCCAGAATTGGTGAGATGTCGTAACACCTTAACCCAGCTCAGTTTCTTACAATACAACTTGTACCTTGCATTGCACCCATCTCCTACACTCTCAAAATGATCACACACTTTACTACGTAGTGGTACCAGTGTTTTGGGCAGTTTTGGTGGTAGTGGTGTTACTGCATTTAAGGGAACCTGTGGCATAGGAACAGTGCTGTTTCTGCAGAGTGGAAGGAGCAACACATCTAACACAGAAATTACTGGAAGTTATGCTGTAATGGATGTTTTGCTTGACTCATAAGCTAAATCCAGGCCATCCTTGTCATGAAAATTGTCAATGACATATCCCTTTCGACTTGGGCATAAGGCAGAGTAAGGACCACTCCTGGTGTAAAAAAAGACTTTCCCTTTTCTGCCCCACTTTTTTCTGGACCAAAAATAGACCTTCCCCTATCATCTGACAATGCCTGCACATCTTTGCTCTCAGGAGTGCTAGCAGTGCTTGAGGAAATGGTAGCAGCAGTGGCAGTTGTGGTGGCACTGGTAGTCATTTTAT
Source organism: Spea multiplicata (assembly GCA_009364415.1). Lineage (NCBI taxonomy): Eukaryota > Metazoa > Chordata > Amphibia > Anura > Pelobatidae > Spea > Spea multiplicata. The sequence goes on from VKOC01029194.1 coordinate 8,658, forward strand.
TCTGTGCTTCATCATAGATCAGTTACAAGCAATCATCACCCTGGATCCAACTAAGGCATCATCACATGACCCTTCTGTGAATAACTAAAATCACACCTTAATTTGGTTGGTGGGTGCACAAGATTTTAGCACTACTAGTGTGAGGATGTTCTGTACTGCTCCATGGTAGTTCTGACTTCGAGCAAGAAGGCTTTAGCTTACTTGGGACTGGTATAGCAGGTCACCCGATTACTTTCTTGTACACGCCTGGCACCAGCTTTCCCTCACCTATGACAACTGGAATAATCCATTCTCACAGGCATTTCCAAAATTTGTGTACGATAAAAATAGAAAAAACCTTAAAATGTATAACCCTATAGTATTTCACACACTCCAATGCCTAACTTTGTACACTACAATGCCTAATTGTGTCACCAATGTCTTGTGTTGTCCACAAACTACAGGTTTTGCTGGGTGCATAAATATGCAACTCTCTTAAACGCTATGCAGTGTTTCAAAAAGTAAAACACATTGGTCCAGAGTTGTCAGGAAACAGATAAGTAATAGCGCACATCTAGTGGAGTAAAAGTATATAAACAGTACCTCACCATTGTTCTTTCCAATCTACCAATAATATAGAAATCTCAAAATAGAAAGGAAACATACAAACAGACTATTGTCTATATTTATGTTTCCTTTCTTGCTTTCTTTCTATTGCTTATAGTTTAGTAGATTGTCAAAATCAATAGTGGTAAATCAAATGTAAATGGAGAGACTCTTACAATATTTGGAGAAGTCACTGCTTTTATATGCAGGATCAATTTTCTATAATCAGGCACAGGGTGTCTTTATAAATATATCTAAGAACTGTATAATGAAATCTCTAAATTGATGAATTAATAAAGCATATAGTTAATGTAAGATCTATTATATATATTTTACGCCATCATTATTTTTGTGATATCCTCATGAATTCTAATAGCTTTAGGTCACTCTTGTGTTGTTACGGGTGGAAACGCTATGTTTTATGAATCCCTTACGTATATTGAGTATATACTCCTCCACTCTAAGATGTAGGGGTCTGGTAGTATGCCCCACATATTGTAATCCACATGGGCAAGCTTTTCGATAAACTCTGTTTTTAGAATACATGATAAAGTGTTTATTTTAAAGTGTTTTTCTTTGGTTTGTGAGGTATATTCTAGTACTCTTAGTTGATTTACATGCTAAACAGGAACCGCAGGTGGAAAATCCCTCACTTAGTGAAGGCATTATTCTTATCTTTTTCTTCTTTTAAACATTTTTTCATTACCTTCTTCCATACTTCTCCTTCGTTTAATATGTCTGTTTGGATTCCTGGAATGGCATCTGTCTCTCCACTCAAAAAGACTGCTCTAGGCCCAGTCGGACTATAGGGTCTATACTTCCTAGAGGTCTGATGGAGTTTGAAGTTTCTCATGGTGTTAGCTAACTTTTCTTGATAGTTAGATTGGTTATTTCTAGTTGGACTCTGGGCTTTTATGTAAGAACAGATATTTTAATTTATTTATTAAAGTCATGCTTTTTTCCTAAGCCCCATTTCTGCCTTCTTTACTCAACATATTGTGGATACGTACACTGACCACTGATGATATCCCTGGATTGAAGGAAGTAGACATCCTGTACCTGATTACATAATGTTGGTGTGAGCCTGCATTTAAAGCAACGACTGCTCTAATTTTTTTTAAGAATCCCTCCCTTTACATTTGCTTCATCACTATTGATTCTGGCAATCTACTACACTATAAGCAATCTATTGTTTGATTGTTTCCTCTCTTTTTCACATTTCATATATTATTGGAAGAGTGGAGAGAAAAAAAGGGGAGGTATCGTTCATATACTTTTACTAGATGTGTGCTATTCTCTTGGATACACAGTCCAATGCCTAATATTGTCATTGATATTAATCACTGATTTTCCTATTTTGTGTTGTCCACAAGCTAGAGGTTTTTGCCGGTAGTGTTTAGTTCAGGAACTGTGTTTAAAGAACTAAGAGTAACACAAGTACAGTCAAATGCCTCATTTCATCTTCAATATTTGTCAATGATTTACTGCTTAGTGTTATCCACAAACTAGAGGTTTTGCCTACATTAAATTTTAAATTGATAAATTGAAATTCAAATAAATGAATGAATACATTAAAATGAAAACATAAAGTCTGCTACGATCCCTTATAGACGATAGACTATATACACTACAGCTTCTCTAATCCACCCCACCCCAGAAAAATTCTGCACTACACTATTGGCACTAGTAGATGAGCATACCTGGGAACTTCTGGGCTCCGGCTACCCGGAGCCTTCCCTTGCAGGACTCGGCCAGGACTGCACACTGACATCGGTGGGCGGTCCCGCTGACGTCAGTGGGTGGTCCCACTGGCGGTGAGCGGTCCCACTGACATCGGCGGCGTTCCCACTGACATTGGAGGAAAACCCACATTTAATGGAAAAATGGGCGGGGAGCGGGGCGTGTCAAGACGCCACTCCCGTGACCCGGAGGATTCAGGTCTTGTCACGGAGAACCGGAGAAGCATACACTAAATAAATGTATGTAATTATGTTTATGGATTAGAATAAATATTGTATGTCACCTTTAAATTATTTTTTCTTTCTTTGATATGGGTAGAGGGATCAATCATTTTTCCCACTCCCTAGCCCCTTGCGGTAGATGCCTTCTCGTGGTTAGCACTGTACATGCCATATACTCACGACCAGCCATCTCCAGTGCAGGCTTGAGTGAGCGTTCTGGGGGGATCTAACAATCCATTGAGGGTTCTTTGGGAGGGCTGTCTTGCAGACTAAATTAGTCCCAGTAGTGGAGCATGGAGGGAGAGGGTGGTGTAGGTCCAGACCTGAGTCTTCTAGGTAAGACCTGAGTCTTCTAGGTAAATGTGTTTTCTTCATTCACGTAAAGAATGCAAGTACTTTAATATACATTCTTCATTGCTAGATCTGTGACAATACCTAGTAGTAGTTTTGGAGATACTTAGTCTAAAACGTTCACCTTGTGGAAGCTGGTATCTGTCTCAGAGTGACATGGCCAGCATCCCCTAATCTAATTATGTTTTATAGGTATAGACATGTTTAGGGTGAGGCTGGAAGGGCCACCACAAAGTGCAATAGGGAGCTGAAAACCGCTCTGTGATTTCTGGCAGGGATGCAATGAGATGTCAACAGAGTCCAGATCTAGATGTCCAGCTCTCCACTGCCATGTCTGTCAAAAGTAATAACTACCAAAAAGCTGATTGGAAAAGCAGATATATCAATTTTACCAAGGAAACTAAATGATACTTATGTGGCTGCACCTTTGTGGAAGAAATAAAACACATGATGTTCTCCACTGCCAACATGTGAAATAACATTGGCACAGTTACTTATATGTATCGGATCTATGTGTGTGCATTGGGTGCAGTGACTGAATGTAAACATTTGTACATATATACCTAATGATTCAATAAAATCCCAACATTCAGCATTTTGTTTCTTATTTGCTTTTGAAGTTTTTATTTCTGAGTTAGAGATGTGTACTAAAAACACCTCAGCAATAGCTGGAAATGCATTTATAAGTCATCATATGGTATTTGCAAGGAAAAATATGGTAAGCATCTGGGACTCTACTATAACAGGAATAAGAGAAGAAAGTCGGGGAAGGGGTAGAAAATCGAGAAGGGGCCAGGAGAATATCAGCCACTGTCTCAAACAGTGCGTGTATGCGCGTGTGTGTGCGTGTATGCGCGTGCGTGTGTCTAACCAACTGCCACATGCTAGATAAACCACTATTTTAACCACTGTAGATAGACTAAAGAGGAAAGAAAACTCTTTAGGCTGAGGGGGTGGTGAAAGGGGTATTTGCTTGAGGGACCACTCATTTATCATACTCATTAAAATGCAGTGCAATTGTTTCCTTTTAAATCTTTTATTTATGTTCTGCTCCTGTGAGATCATTTTTCAAATTTAATATGAAACATCTAATAAAAAAATCAATAAGATTAAAATCTAAAATGGATATAGTTTAAAACTCCACCCAGCATAAGCCCAGAGACAGCAAGCATCTTGTTTGCTGCATCATTACCAGACACCTGCTTTGTGATGTCATCAGCTTTGTGACAAAAGGTAGGGTGTAAATTCCGACTGCGCAGGCTAGTAATTGCTCAGAGGAGGAGGCAGGAGCAAAGATGTGGGATATAGCGTCTGATGTTACACTGCTGTATCTATGCAATTTTTTTAACATTGCGATTATAATTATACTTTGTATCAAATCCTTGTCTGGATTATCAAAATCAAGTAAAGGTCAGAGACAACATGATGTTCATCTTGCCGGTCTTTCTGAGAACAACATGAGCTATGTTTTAAATATGCATAAGACCTTACTGCAGATGGACATTGACCATAGGCGTGCACTGTCACGTGCGGAAGAGAGAATATTGGCTCTTGAAAATAAAATAAACTCCAGATGTGGACCCAGAAAGTACCATTCCAGGGATGACCCCAGGAAGGACACCTTCTCTCAGGATAAAGAGATCAGAAGACTCCAGGCAGTGATTTTCGATTTGACAGAAGAGAAGGAGTTGTTAGAATGTTTCCTGGAGGAGAAGACTGAGAGATTGTCCCATCTAGAGGAGAGTATGGACATGAAAGAGAATGCCATCCAAACACTGACAGATAAACTTTTTAGAATGGAAGAGGTTTCTGATGGGCTGAAAAAGAAGGTGAGCGACCTGAACATCAAGATCTCTAATTATGCAAGGGAAAGGGACCTGTTGGCTGAAGAGAACTCAGAACTAAATTCCCTGTTAATAACAACCAAACTGGAGAACACGAGTCTATCCAACAAACTGGAAGATTATCATGAGGCCTTTGCAACCATGGAGATTGAATATGGAATACCAACTACCGATTCTGATGGACACCGCACGTGGGAGGCTACAGCTAATATGCCTGCGCTAAAGATCCTCATAACAGAGATCAGACACCAGGAGAGGATATCCCAGAGTCCAATGACCGAAGGGTGCGATGTGGCTTCTGATTGAGGAAGTTGTTGGTCTAAGGCATCAGCTCACCAGTCTGAATGAACTTAAACATCAGCTGCTGTCTTTCTAAAGAGCTGGCCTAAAAACTTTAGCTTTTTGATTAATTAACTGTATGAATTATCTGCATATAAAGCTTTCAAAATCAAGTTTGTCTTTTTGTCTTTAATAAAATGTCAAGCAAGGGGGATTTGCATACTTCATGCTAGCAATTAATTAATTTCGGAGGTCTTTTTGGTTGTTTCAGGTTTGCCTTTTATTTCTGATATTTACTCTTTGATACACTCCCATTGGATTCTCGTGTGTCTGTGGCCAATTTAAAATGCAGTTCAATGTAAAGCAAAGAATACAGATTGAAGTTTTGCACTACTTTTGACTGCTTAAAAAGAGGGCACAAGGTCTCATTAGAGCCCCTGGAGCTGGGGCTCAGTGGCAGAATATTAGTCCCTAACATTTCAACATGTATGTGTGCCAAAGCTAGAGCTGGGTGATAGTAAGTACCTTGCATTTCTAGGCATGAATTTATCTCTTGCCGTGTAAAGTAGCCGGGGGATAGGGAATCGTTTAAAATTTATAGACAGGGCTCTGAGAAATCACTCCAAGTATCTCTTTTTAACGTTTAGCCATCATATGCATCAAAGTGTATATGAGGGATATGAGGGATTGAGCACACCTTGAATGGGCAGGATGGATGATCAGTGTGATGAACATATTGTTCTTCAAAATTAGTTGGGCAAAAATAATGTATGTTACACATCACGGTGGGGAATCTATATTACAATTAACAAAAACTGGTATAGTCAAGTGATAAAGTGATAACGCTTCTTTGAAAAACAGACTTGAAGCAGCCCTGCACAAATCAATTCTTATCTGGCTGGTGTTTTAAACACAAACAGCACCAACCTGAAAATCACCAGTGGGAATTTTATTATTATATAAACATATATAAAAGCTTTTGGAAGTCACGTGATATCCTGTAGCCTAAGACAAGGAAGTGCAGACACCATGAAACTCTCAGTAAAAAACATTAAAGACAGAACCTGCTGGAAGAAAAAGCCAAGAACAGCCTCTTAGTGTGTATGGACTGCAATGAGGAGTTATAAAGGCACAAGACCTTGGAATGTCTAACCACATTACTATATTATATCTCTAATCATATTAAAAAACATCTGGTTGGGATATCAGAATATATGACCATTTTCACATGTATTTAGGTACCTAAAATGACTTTTACTATGCTAATAATGTTAATTTCCTTTGTATTTCTTTTTTGTCTTCTCAGAATATTAAAACATGCAGGTTCTCGTATATTATTCTTGCTGGCATAAAAGGTACAGTTACAGATTAAACAAAGTGAAGAAAGTGAACTATACATAATTCTTGCCAGGTTTGACCCTTCACAGTGGATAGTAAACTGAATGAGTCCTATAGACATTCTGTGTAATTAACAACCCCTACTTGCAAAATAATTAAGACTTTCACTTTTAAAAAATGGTGGATATAAACTGAATGAGTCCTATAGACATTCTGTGTCTTAACAACTTGCAAAATTTTCACTGTATACAATGAAATTGTGTCCTTTCAAACGATCCTTATTCCAGCTTGTCTGTTATTTGCTGTGATTATAATTAAAGCCGATCTGTCACTTTTCTTTAATCAAGCATTTTATAGCCCTAAAGAGGGGCGTAACTAGAAGCCTCAGGGCCCCGGTGCAAGAATCTGTTAAGGGCCCCCCTCTGACACTATCTACCCTCCCCCTACTTACCATGTTGAAGTCCTGTGGTGGGAGCGTGAGGCCTCTGTCTCGCTTCTCTGCGTGCGGTGCACGCAGCTTCACTGCTGAGCGCCGGCCCCTTGGGCCCCCCTGACTGAACTCCAGGGCCCGGTTGCAGTTGCAACCCCTGCGGCCCCGGTAGTTCCGCCACTGGTATAGCTAGAGTATTAGTAGCACAAATAAAGAGGTGGTTATGCCACTTTACAGATATATGGTCAGAGTATTGCATTCATTTCTATAGAATATCAACATGTATAGTTTGGAGGAAAGAAAATAGAGGGAGATAGAAACATTTAAATACATAAAGGGATTTAACAAAGTAAAGGAGGGAAGTTTATTTTAGTGAAATGCTATGACAAAATGTCATATTCTGAAGCTAGAGGGGCAGAGGTTTATATGTAATGTAAGGAAGTTTTACTTTACTTAGAGGGCTTTAGATAAGTCAAACAGCATGCCAGCATAAGGGGTTTAGTTTAATACAGCAATGGGAACTTACAAATCAACATAGTTATAAAGGAATGGTTAAAAGAGAATAATTGAAATGTTTGGGGTTTTTTTTGTTCTTTGTACATTTATATTTTTCTTAGCTTCTTCAGTGCGAGGGTGGTTTCTGGCTACCAAGACTGAAGATGGAATTACTCATCAAACCAGATATACAAGTTGGTTGGTTGTGGGAAGACAGCAGCAATAACCCCCCCCTTGTATTTTGCCCTAAAATTTTGTTTCAAATGGATTAAAAACAAGAAAAATGTGTGTTTCTTTACAATTTACTGCTAACAATTCCATTGCAAGCAACTAGCACTTTACTTTTTTGGATTTTTGGATTTATAAAAACATTTATGAATGACAGTTCTTAATTCATTGTTTAATACAATTTTCCCTTATTTTAGAAGATGCACAGAGCAGCCCTGGAGTAAAAAAGAGCACATCCTGAGCGGACGGACAGCATGACAGGGGTGAGGAAGAACACACGGTTGGGTTTGAATCATTGTTAGCACAAGTGGAGGGGATTTTGGGTTCCTTACAGGGCATAAGCAGGCAGGATGATCTCATTTTCATACCAAATTAGCAACATGGTGTGATGGCATCTGTGAATTCCTTGCTGTCCCAGCTGAGGTAAGCTGGGTTAAATAAGGGAGAAGAAAAAATGTCGGTGCGCTAAGCTAGTCACAGGCTCAAATAATACAAATGTATAATACGAGGCCTACCAAACAGGTGTAAGCATGCTGCAAAAACAGTGTATTGGCTGTACAATGTATACAAAAAACAAAAACTGTCTGCGCTTCTCACCCTAATAAAGTTGGCAACAAATATATAAACATAATATAAATGAGAGGTCTCTCTCATTTATATTATGTTTATATATTTGTTGCCAACTTTATTAGGGTAAGAAGCGCAGACAGTTTTTGTTTTTTGTTAAATAAGGGAGAGCCATTGCTACAGGAGAAGATGAGAGTGGTATTAGGTACCGCTGCATTCAATTCACTTGCCTCTACCAGGGCGTTAAGTGGACGTGTGTCTAAACTACCAGAGCTCCTTAGTTTACCTGGGTTTGGTTCTGGCCAGTCCAGGGCTTTATCAAGAATAGCGGTGGGTCTGCACTGGAGTACACCAGAAGTATGATCCAGGACCCAGCAAGAAGTTAGGTGTACAAGTTTATGATGTCCCCTGGACCCTCAAAGTCCACGCGTGCTTCACCTTCCCTGTCCATGTGTGCCCCCTCCATCTCCTTTTCGCTTTTCCCCCTTCTTCCTCTGGGCAAGCAGTGGACAATTAGAAAGGGGAACACAGCCAGCAGGCAGCCCAAGTAGTGCCTAGCAACGAGGATTTTGTAGTGGTGCAGACTTCCAGTTTTCTATCTGGTGGCCCTCTTTCCGGGCATGGAGTGAGGCCCTTTAGGATCAAGGAACAGGAAGGGTGGCTGGCCCATCTGGGAATGGCAGAGTCTAGGAGTGTGTGGTACTTTGTAAACTTGCATTCCTTCTTTTCCTTTTCATGTTTCATTTATGTTGTCTCTTAGTTTGGGCTCTGTAGGGGGACAAGTAGGGGTATCGGGGGTTCCCCTTCTGGGCAGCCCTCTGGGTTTTTCCTGCTGGTTGCCCAAGCTGTAGCCATTCAAATCTCAGCTAATTCAGGGTCGCCCCCAACTGCAGCGTTATCTAATATCTTATCGAGAACTCCTGGATATCATTCTGGATCTTCAGGGCCTGGGCCAATTCTTCCCCCTCCACAGGACATCCTAGTGCTTGACGTACCCAGGACATTGTCATGGGACAGTTTTGGCCGCCCAAAATCCAATCTAATTGTACTAAATATGTAGCAGCATGTGTTTCCTGTGCCACCAGCAAGACCTCTTATTCCCGACTGGCAGGATTTTTTCAGCCTCTACTCATCTGTGCAATGGATTTTATTGTGGATCGTTCACCCACTGTAAGTAACACATATTAGTTGTTGTATATAGTTTTTCATAAATAGTTCATTTTATTCCTCCACCCATACTACTCTGCCCCATAAATTGGTTGATATTTTTGTGAAAGAAATAATTTGTCAACCTGGTCTTCCTGTCCAAATAGTTTTGGACAGAAGAGTATAATCTACACCACTTTTTTGGAGAACATTCTGTTCAGCAGTGGGTATCTCCTCAGCTTTTTCATTTGCATATCACCCCCAATACCAATCCTGCCATGGTGCAGCTGCACTTTTTCTGTGCCTTATCCTGTCTGTATCGAAAAAGCACATGTGTTACCGAGAGCTCTGGAGGTGTAAGGAACTTGGTTGCTCATTAGTTGTGACATAAAGGTGTCACATGGGGACATCACGAATTGGTGAACTGCGGCTGGCAGTGTAGTCTTAGCCTTCTGGATTCCCAGTGACTTATCATTGGGCATGTTGTTTTGGTTGGAATACATGTTGAATGTCTTTGGAAAGCAGTTTATTTTTTATAAATGATGTGGTCATTAGTTTCTGGGGGGTGAGGTGGCCTGGTGGATGGGGGAGGGCAACAATAAGAATGGGGATACACATGTTATTGGTAGAGGCACAGATCCTTTACAGTCCACCATGTCAAGCGTGTGCATGTCATATACACAAGTATACATTTTATATAAATTTTTTAATGAAAATTTAGCTCTAAAGTTTAGGTTAGTACATATAATATATATTCAACCTGGTGTCTCTCTTATATAGGAGTTCCAACTGTTTGGTGGGGATAAAAGTCACAATAACATTCTTCTTCTAACGGCTTTGCTCAGTTATATAAGCAGCTACCAAAAAGTCACAAAGTCACATAAAAAGTTTTGCCCACTCACCATGTGTCTAACTACACCACCTAGAACAAAAGTGTCACTATTTGGTCAGATTGAAATGTTGGGAGGTATGTTATTTTGGAAACAGTTAAATGGGAGCTCCCACTATCTTTTTGCTAGTATCAAAAATATTATGTTTTCTTTTTTTAAAACAGTTCTAGTTTTTGGATAATGTTCTCAAACAGCTTGATATTGGTTCAAGTTATCAAGTCCTGTTATCTTGTCGTTAATTTACTTGAAAAACAATGATCCTTTTGAGGGACTTCATAGCATTGCCATAATATGTAAATGTTGATTATTGATGATTTTAGATCTTGCACAAAAATGATCCATAGACTTTACTTGAATAAAAAGTCACATGGGCTTTCATGACTTCAGAGGTCTTTTCTTCAGATGGAAAAAGAACTCTGTGGCCCTGATAGTTTATGTAACTCTACATCTACTTTGTTGACCCAATGAAAGGTATCACATTCAGCAAAAGAATCTATAGTCTGTTGGACGAATACAAGTATATCCATTTTCCTAATTCTGGACTGCGATTACAATAAGTGATACGTCTACCAAATGGTTATGTACATCTTATCTGCTTGCGATAATTTTGCTTTCCTGGGAGTAGAATAGCTAACAAGTAAGTATGATTTTAGCATGAATTATTTTTCTGAAGAAATGTAGTTTTGGGATGGGACTTTGAATTAAGCCTATGTGTCTCCAAGCAAGGACAAAATGCACTAATCACTACAGAAGGCTCAAATATAATTTGGTGTGTGTAGATAAGAGTAAGGATATGTGACCCCATTCGGTACAGATGAAAATCAGGGGGCGTTTTCTTTCCTGTGTCCACATTCACATTCATCTTCCCCCTTTATGTTTTATCTTCTTTCTTTGTCAGCATCTCCGCAGACATAACATGGGGCAAACTTCTGCCAAAATGGCAGCACTTCCAGTGATGTCATCTCCCCCCGATTGGAGGAATGCGGAAGTGGTCAGCAGAGAAGGTAGAGAAACATTTAGAGAGTGCGTGAACGAGAATGGGAGTGAGTGAGAGTATGAGTGAAAAAAAATAAATCCTGAGCATTTTGGTTAGTTTTCGTCTGCTTTGTGGGCCATCTGGCCTAGTTTCCATGGCTTCGTACGAATCATGAAATTTGCCAAAACTCAGTAAATTTGCAAATGTACAAATTTGGATGCGCAAGAACCGTACTTTTTAAATATTTTTATTAGTGATATTACAGAAAGTCTTAATGGTAGAGTAAGTACTTAAGATAATACAAAGATCTGCAACAGGGTAGACCTTACAGGTGGGACAAGTCAAATGGCAAATGATTTGAGTAAATTAGAAGAAGGGTCAAGAGCATGGCAGCTACAGTTCAATGTTGATAAATGTAGCGTAATGCATTTAGGACATAAAAATCCCGGGGTAGCAAATGTCATTGGGGACACTGCAAGCATGATTCTGGGTTGTATAGTGAGAGGCATTAGTAGCAGCAAGAGGGAGGTAGTTAGTTATATCACTTTACAGATCACTAGCAAGCCCGAACCTGGAGTACTGTATACAGTTCAGAAGGATATTAATACATTGGAGAAAGTTCAGTGGAGGGCTACACAATGGTAAGTGGTTTGAAGGATAGAAATTTTCAAGCAAGACTAAAGATCTTAATATGTATAGCTTGAAGAGAGAGGGGATGAATAATATAAACATTTAAATATTTAAAGAGATTTAACAAAGTATAGGAGGAAAGCTTTTTTGAAAGGAGGAGAAATGTTAGAACAAGAGTTTACAATCTAAAACTAGGGGATCAGAGGCTTAGATGTAATATAAAGGAGTTCTGCTTAACAGAGAGTGGTAAATAAATGAGACAGTCTAACAGCAGATGTGATGGAGACTAATACAGTGAGGGAATTAAAACATGCATGGGATAGGCATAAAGCTCTCTTAATCTTGGCCTTGTGGTGGGTGGTGATAGGGTAATTTTTTTTATTTTCAGCCAAGTCGCTAAAGCCAGAAATGGCATATCACCATTCACAGAGCACCCTTCAGTTTTTTTTCAGGAGGAGCCTTCCAAAAAAAAAAATACTATGTTTATAAAAAATAAAAAAAATACAAGCATAATTTAGTTGGTAGGTCTCCTGCTTGCCAGAGTAATTATGATCTGCAATGGTATAAACAAAGATTTAAAAGTATTGAAAGTATTATATATATATATATATATTAATATATATATGAACATCTAATAACAATCAATAAAAAAAAACTTTTATATGTGCAGTTATATACTGATAAAGCAAACAAATATCCCCGTTTAACAACCACAATCTGTCTGTCATGTAAAACACATGTTAAATCGAGCTTCCACAATTCCAGATTTTTTTTTTAAATCCTTCATTCACTAGGATTAAAAATTAATTTGTTTTATCACAGAATAATTAGACATATATAGAAACAAATATTAGTATTGAAAGTAACACATTCATAACAATACCAATGATTAAGTAAGTTTTTGAAATGTTTTATGTTAAATAATATTATATATATATATATATATAATATATATATATATATATAACATCATGCTGACCAGTCCCGTTAAAATTTGAAAGATGCTTTTTGGTCATTCAAAGCTAAGTTGACTAGGTTTTGTTTTAACCCAAGCAGCTAACTTTGTAACTAAAGCTGCTTTATTGATATTCAACTGCACTTTGTTAGCTAGCAAAACACACATAGAATTTTTAATTATTTTAACAACAATACATTAATTGCTTATTTCTAAATAACTGAATCTCTCTTTTTATAACATATAACGCTTACAGTTTATAATAGATTTTTCTCACTGTGTTTTTAATGCTGGTTATACAGTATTAAAAAGCAGCTAGATTTTTTTGTATTATAATCGCATAGCACATGCTTGTGTTATAAATGATAGTTGATAAAAATTTTAATTTTTTAATGCAATGAATAACACATACTGAATATTAACATCGTACTTATTTAGACACATCGATCATCATTATAAATATTTTTATTATTATAATTAGTATTATTATTTAGATGCATTATTTATATCTGTATGTATAAAAGCACAAATATGAAGTAAGGACATATATTTCATGTATTAGCATACTAGTATAGAGTAAGTGTCCATATTTCTGTTAATATTTATACTTTTGGGTGATTTTATTTATTACAGGAAGCTTTGATTATCGTAGCTGCTAATGTGTATGTTTGCTTCTGCAGTCCAGCATAACGTTGTTGGACTATTTCCATTTGAATCTAGGTTATTTTAGTGTAAGAATTTCAAAGAAAGTGCACAGAGTATGCACATTTGTTGTTAATGAGTTAGCATCTAAGAGAGAGTTCAACGAGAAATTTTGCAATTTATAAGTATTTACTTATAATTAGCGTGTTTTTAATTCTGTTATTTAAAGAATTGGATTTTCCTGCTCCAAATAATCCTAAAAAATTACTCTGCAAACAAAAACAAGTTAGACATAAAAGGAAGATATTTTAAATTTTTTAGCTATTTTGTATCCAGTATTTTACTCAGCCAAGTGTGTACTTCTTAATTATATAGGTAATTGTTTCATTAAAGGATTAAAAAATATATAAATGTATGCCTATATAAATACGTCATATAATAATCTTACAGTTTATTGGCAGGCTACATTTGTTCACTTATTTATTGATACAGCTTCATGATGAAAAAATCTAATGTTCACTTACAATACCTTACTTAATGTAAAGATTCTCTCCCCAAATAAACGTATTCAATGAAATCAGTTTTTCAAGTAGTCAAAAACGTAGGCCATGCCATCCTGTAGGTCACATTGGAGACTGATTTGGAAATAACTGAACTAAGGGTCTAGGGTCTCACTTAGGAGTCAGAGTTGGCAACCAAGTACATTCTACTCCAGTAAGTGAATAAATGAATACTAGACAGTATTTGGATTGTCATTAAAATGTAATCTACACTTACATTCATGTCCATTTATTTAACTAAGTTTGCACAGATTTGAAGTGTGAAAAGTGTGTAATAAAAATAATGAATTCTATTTCCTTAAATTCTTTTTGAGATATTATTTTATCTGCTTCAGTAAAAAGGCTTTATATGTAAAATTATGTCCACGTTGTCATCGGCCCCACCCAGACACTAAACCTAAATCTTATATACTTACTGACTTAGTAAAGTGAGCCAAATCAGTAGAAAAAGTTTTTTAAAATACTGCCAATACTATATTTTTCATTTTTTGGAAACTTTCCTACAAAGCTTATTTTCTTTGGCATCAACCAATCCAAAGTTCACAGTATCAGTTATTCTGCATCGATTTTCCTATGTTTTATATATATATACAGTACACATTTTTTCACACATGCCAAAAACTTTTGCACAGTACTGAGTACAGTATATAGCTCATGGTTACCTGCAGATACCTTATGCTCTTTGACCTTTAAAGTTATCCTGCTACTTATATAATTAATAAGTTAAAAAACAGCAGTAAAGTTTGTGGCATTATAATTATATATTTGAGTCTTGATAAAAGTTTGGAAACTAAATGACCTCAGGCTAATCAATACAGTTTTCCAGTTTTAGAGTGTTTCAGATTTGTTTCTTTTTTTTATTTGATTGTATCTGATCTCAGGCATTTTGTCACATTTTTTTTATTCGCTCTGTTATTTCTGTTTACTTGTTTCTTGTGGCTAATCACGAAATGCAATATTCGGTAGTGTGTAAATAATAATGAACACTCCCTAAGTAAACTTCTTTAATTGTAACTTAGACTTTCATAACTATTTTAGATAATTATGGGGCATTTTTATCACGTTGTTATTGTCCTAATTAGCCAACTAGGGGCTAAACCCCTTACCTTATATTGTCAGCGAATATCAATGATTTTGAATTTTCTTTTATTCTACAGCCAAAATTCTAACCCTAATCCAAATATAAGTGAACCTAATTGCAATTTAGACTTAATAATATGAGATAATTGTATAGGGTCTATTTTTAGACCTGTGAATGTTGTAAAACATAGCTAGTTCAGCTCATAATGGAGCTAAATGGAGCTTAATGTATGTGAAATAATACATTTATTACAGCTCTTCCGCCGCATGGAGAGTTTGGCTGGCCCTGTAAAATGTATAGTTAAATTAAAGGGGTTTCTTGACCCATTGAATTATAAATTACACAGGGTATGCTTAGCCTCCTTGCTCGAGAAACCTGCTAAAGAATAGGAAAATGAATGAGCTGAAACAAAACTCTCCTGACAACTTTCCCCTTAGTAAATTAAACCAAGGTGTCAAAGCAGAGGAAAGACAACATTGTATGTAATGTAGGTCCAGAACAGCAGATAGGTGGTAGTGACAAGCAAAGAGTGACATTTATGCCAAAAGATGAGTGTGATGGATTGCAATAGGCAACTCCTCTTTAGTGGAGACATTACTAATATATATTTGAGGTTACAAGACCCCTTAGCAATTTGGTTCCAGTGTGACTATACTATACTAAAAATCTGTATTATTTTGAAAGAAATTGATGAATGGTGCTTAGACAGCCAAACTAACATGGCAATTTAAAACCCCAGAAAGTTTGTAAATTTGTTTTAACTCTCCTATCATTGATACAAAAACACATGGATGGTGGATAATTTACTTGGCATATCAGTTGCTGTGAATATTCCACAATGATTTGAAATAAGATTATATTGGCTTGGACATGCCACTGAAAAGTAGTGGTTCTTCTCATTATTTTTTATTTAGCTGTTAAAAATTAAATAATAAAATGTATTTTTATCTGCACAGTTGTGTACTGATGATGATCCAGTATGTTTAGCTCTCATGTCATTGTCAATTGGCCCCTGTCTGAAAGTTGGTATTAATTACAGCTTTTGTCAGGATTTGTTAGTTACACATATATATTTTCCAAAGTAATAGATTAAAAAAAAAATAAAAAACTTCTCTCCAACAAATAGAATTAGATATTACATCCTATATATTATTATAATAGTGATAGTTCATCTGCATTAATTCTCTTTAAAAATCAAGAAAAATCTATTTAAAAAAAAAAGATTTTTAACAATGTAGGCTATATTCTATACTTTTGAATTTTAACAGTTTTTTTTCACAGAAATGGTAGGTGGGTCTAGTTTGAAAAATCTAAATTCTGAAAAAGAATAAAATATTGTTTACTTTCGTGCAATCATGCAGGTATATTTATAACCATAACCACAAAAGAAGGTATATTTTAAAATATTTATTTTCAATTTACTATGAGTTAAAAGAACAACAAGTGTTTATAGACACCAGGAAAATGCATGTGATGATTTCAATATCTATTACATGTCTACCAATTTACACTAAATTAAAATATAATTTCATGGGTGCCTTTTAGAAATAAATGATTTTGATAAGAAGATTAAGAAGGCAAAATGTTCTGGCAGCATTAGATTTGATACATGTACAAAATATTCTACAGAAAAGCCATTAAAGAGGAAGTGATCTGTTTAAAAATAAATAAATAAATAAATAAATTGTTAAGTTTGTTTTTCCCCCACTTTGTTTATCAATAAGGTGGATATTGCATACTCATCATGCATTGTGAACACACAATTGTCTACATCTATTATACCAAAAATGGAAAACATTTTTTAAAGTAGTTGGCACAACATATAGAGAATTGCTTATGGATAGTTATCTCAGGTTTGCTGGGGGTGACCATTTAATTTAAACCTTCACGAGTTGTGTGTAAAATGTACTGGGTACCAGAATGTTGGTGATACGGTATATTGTGTTCTGTAAAATTATGGCTTTTTTAGAGCATTTTGAGATGAATTTACAGAAGAGTTGCAATTGCACAAACTTCACTATACATTGTGAAGGGCTAATGGCCACGTGTGCTGCAAGAAGAGCTTGTGTGAGCAACACAAGAAAAACATCACTAAATACCCAAGGAGGGCAAATACCACAATAGGAAAAATATGATAAAACAAGAAAAAAAAAATCTTATGTTATGAAATTATCTGCAATTACTTTTCATGAGCCTACAATTCATTTTTACAGTATTTATGACCTAATACATCTGCAAACATAATTCTTATTTAGAATGCAAACAGCTAATTAGCAAGTATACCTAAAATGGTCAGGAGAGTACATTTACACATTTTCTTAATCATTATTATTTAGCAAAACGTTGCACACTGCAAAATAGAATGCTAACGTTTTGCTAATTTGTGGTTTTCAGTACCTGATTTAAATGTTTATTTTGTGTTTTCACTGTGCTTTTAGTACTATGTTTTCAGTGTTGAATCATTTTGGCTTCTTGGATCCAGAGGCAAAGATTGGGTGTTTGGACCATATTGGTATAAATTGCAGTAATAACTATTGCCATGTAAGGCATATGTATAGCAGATTTAAACGTATTCATTTTGATGAAATATTTTCTTTCATAACTATTGAGCATTCTCATTGCTCCAAATTTGCCCCGGTCTTCCTGCAATAAATATTGGATGTTAACCAGTAGAATGTAATTATTAATTTTACAAATCAATTAGTAGCAGGAATCACTGTCCAGTAAATGTAGGAGAAGGCCTAAATATAAAAGAATACTAGGAGCTTGAAAAATATTTTGTAGAAATATAATTAAGATTCAATGAAAAGCCAGACAGTTTAAGAGTAAACCCTCAAATGCTCTTTCTTAATTTTAGCATGTTCGATTATTTATAATTTTTTATTTAATTTTAAAAATATAGGGCATTTCAATTGTTCTTTTTATTACTGATTACAGCAATGAATTTGAATATATAGGTACTTGGACAATGATGAGTCAGACTTGCTTATTTTTCAATGACAGAGCAGTGCTTACGTTAAAAAATCCTTTAAAATATATATTTTTTAATTCATATGCCTTAATCATTAAGTTTTTGTTAAATGTTTGTGCTTACTATTTGTATTGGATTGTTCTAATTAACTAGTAAATTCGTATTAACTAATAAAGGTGTTAAATCAATGTTTATAAATATACATAAAAACAATTATAGGAAATGAATCACAGAACTGTATATAAAAAGGAAAAAAAGCTATATTTATTTTATTTAAATATTTGTTTCATGATATAAGAGTAAAATAATGAAATGTCTTTGTGTTCCAGTGAGTCTTTTGATGGCATATAATTTTAGGTTTACACTGACATCAAGAGGCATCATTCCTGAATGTACAGTGAAAGTATATAATTGAAATTTTCAAGGAAAAGTATAGACTGAGTAGACTATACATGTCTACATGTTTCTTTAATCTGTTTTAATATCTGTAACGCAGAATAATTAATTGTTGTGGTGATCACCAAATGGTTAATGGTCAAAGAACAGTTAGAGGCAAAAGGTGATCATTGTTGATCTTATTTGCATGCACCTACCCAGAATCCCTTGTGGTTGTGGCAGCACCATGAGATTTCTTAGGGAAAAAACAAGGTAGGTTTGTGTTAGAGGGTATGTGTAGGTATGATAGTATGTTAGTGTGTGTAAATATGTTACTGTGTATTTGTGTGTGTAATTATATTAGCAGGCCCGGACTGGGACAAAAAATAGGCCCGGGCATTTAAGCCTGAGCAGCCCTTATTTATTTATTTATTTATTGTTAAAGCCCACCCTTCATGTACCATCTTTGCATTTAATCATTCACACAAATCATTAACACATTCATTAATGCAGTCTCACAAATCATTCAAGCAATTCATCCTCACATGAATTCATTAATTGTCATACGCATTCACACAATTCATCCACACATTTATTCATTCATTCTCATACGCATTCACACTACCCCCTCTCTTCATCTTATCTGCCCCTTCTCACTATGTAACCCCCTTCCCCACTTCTCAATATGTACCGCCTCTATCTATCCCCTCTCCCCCTTTCTCACTATCTAACCCCCTCTGCCCATTCTCACTGCACCCCTCACCCTACTTACCTTGTTGTGGCAGGGCAGGATTGACTTAGGGGCTGATGGAGCTGCAGCTCCAGGCCCCCACCTTAAAATAGGCCCAGTCAGGACCGAACTGACTGGTCCTATATGGCCGCATTAACGCAGAGCCCCTTAAGCCCGCCGCAACTACCCCCTCCTAACTATCTACCCTATCCCTCTTTGAAGTTCACTTACCTTTCAGGAGTCCTGTGGTGGGGGTGCAAGGCCTCTGCCTCCCAGCTCTGCCACTGTATGGAACAGTATAGAGTGATGGGAGTTATGATGTACTTTTAGAGCATAATTAGATCATGAAAAAGACATTGGAAATGGTACAGCATAACACCCATCACTCTCACACACTTACCAATCCACACACATACTCATCCACACACATACTCATCCAACACACATCACCAATCCACACACATATACACCAATCACACACGCGCTATACCAATCCACACACATTATATATTACCAAATCACACATATATACACCAATCCACCACGTATATAATACACCATCCACACGTATATTACACCAATCCACACATTACACCAAACCACACAAACACCAATCCACACATATATACACCAATCCACACATTATATACACAATCCCACACATATATGACACCATCCACACGTATATACCACCAAATCCACACGCTTATTACACCAATCCACACGTATATACACCAATCCACACGTATATACACCAATACACACATATACACCAATACACTCTCACTTAATGCTTTCCTACCTTTCCTTTCTTCTTTCAGCTTCTTTTCCTCTTCTTCGCTCCTCTTCTTCAGTTCTTCTCTCTCTTCTTCCGGGTCAGAGGGCACGGACAGCGGTGGGCGCGGCTTCAGTGCTGTGCGCCGGGATCTGACAACAAACCCCGGCGCACAGCAGCTGTTGCCGCGCGGATCACAAGGGAGCGGTATCGGGTTGAACCCGGCTTAAAATCATACCGCTCCCTTGAGAGCCTGCTCCTCCAGCGGCGGACATTACTGTCCGTCTCTGGAG
>VKOC01029199.1:0-31788 GCA_009364415.1 Spea multiplicata
TGGCGCCCTGTGCCGTCGCACAGGTCGCACACCCCAAAGGCCGCCCCTGCCTCCCATAGTTTATACTTGCATGGCAGTAAAGACATACTGTATACAGTCATATCCTAATACAGTGGGAGTCTAGGGCTACCTAAACCATTTGACAGGTATTTTTAATGGCCTCCAGTCCATCAGGCGCAGTTCGGAAGCTCCTTTTAAATCCCGAACAGCCTCATTGTTAATTAATGTCTGACAGTGACTGTAGCTGTCGCCAACTGATAATTGTTCACCATCTAAGTCTTAATTAGAAGGATGGTTTACATTTCTTCATATTCTGGGGGAGGTGAATATACTGACTGATTCCCAGAAAAAATATGCAATTAATACAAAGTGCAAAGAAAGTTGAAACACAATAGATTTCTATCTATCTATCTATCTATCTATCTATCTATCTATCTATCTATCTATCTATCATCTATCTATCTATCACTCTTTTTCTAATATGGACAATTCTAAGTGTTGTGTTAATGAGATTCTGTTCAAACATCCTTTGATTACAGATAAGACAAGTCGAGGAATAATGATAAACCCCACATTTATGTCTTTATTTTCAAGAAAACAGTGAGTCTGTAAAAAGAAGAGGGTTTGATTGACACTGTCTCGATCACAAAAAACATGAACAGGTATATTTTCTGTTTTTCTTTCTGATACAGCTACTGGGAGGTCCAAATGTCATCACTCTAAATAAAAGATTTGGCCTCTCTCCTCTACTCTCCTTTTGTCCTTCTATCTCTTCTTTATTGCCTTTTGCTCTCATCTTTTCTTTTTTCTTTCTCTAGCCTAATTCCCATTCCCTTTTTTCATCTCTCCTTTCTATTTTCTCTCTTCATTCCTTTCCTTTCTATACTCTTTTTTCTTTATTCCGCTTACATTATCTATTTTCTCTCTCTCTCCCTCTCTCTCTCTCTCCCCCTCTCTCTCTCTCGTCTTTCCCCTCCTTTCCTCCTGTTAAACTCTTTTTTTTCTAATTATTTCCTTTAATCATTCTTAAGCACATAGGTTATTTATATATACATACATAGTAAGAAAATACAAATGTTTTCTTTTGAATTTTATTTGGACAGTTATATTTATCAGGTTGTGTAGAGATAGGGCATGGCATAGAATGCTTCCAGTAGAAAGTAGGCTTTGTAATAAGATACGTCCAAATGGTAGTTGCGACTCAGTAGGGATGTTGTGGTAGCATTTTACTTATCTAGTACAATTCTCTACCAAAAAGAAAATACCTAAAAGATACCTAAACTTGTTTGAATGCAAAGAACAAAAAAGGTCTACAATGACATTGCATTTTTGGCACATACTGATAGGTGAAAGCTGAATTGTATGTTCTTACAGTGACGTCGTGTCTATTTCCGAAGTGCAGTAAAACACATTAACCTGTATTGGAGAAAAGGGCTCAGTGGATGACAATGTAATCATTGAGCGTGAGGAAGCGCCATCCAAACTCAACAAATTAAATACTTTTACTTATCTTATAGACTCAACAATAACCCAAAGCGAGAAAAAGAAATAGGGATGCGTTCCTTAGAAAAAGAAGCCACAACTAAGCTTTGTAGCATTTAAATATACAATCTTCACAGCATTTAGGACATAACTTAATGTTCAAGATTATTATTAGTACGTAGATAATGGACAAATGAATTATCTGATCTTTTAGTTAAGGTACAATTTCAACTGTAAAAATACTAATACGTTTTTCTTAGTTCATACAATGAAGGCATTTGTATGAACCTTGTAATCAATAGGAACATACTAAAAATAACAAGTGATCTAAGAATAAACATAATTTTTACTAAAAATCCATTTTTTTTACAAACAAAATCACTTTCCTGTCTTTCCTTGTGTGACTTCATCATCCCCACTTTATTTAGCATCCAAAACCAAAACAACCAAATAGACCATTCAGGCATTTCTAAGGCTGATTTATTGAGACATGGGGTTTTCACTGTGTTTAATGTTCCGCTCTGCCAACTGGGAGGTGTTCTGTTATTTTGTGACATTTAGCCCAAAAAGTGCTCCATTTTCATCTCTTTTTTCTAGATGCTCAGTGTCAGCTTTTTGCACTGGGACCCAATGCTGGACAGTCAGGACTCAAGGTTGCTGGCAGATATGGAATTTCCTGATGCCCCATAAATAAAGTCTAATAAGAATTAAACATCTACATGCTATAATATATACCTCAACATATATTTCGGTTTAATAAAAATCTTGTATGTTGTTTCTCAAATGCTTTAAAACTACTGCAAGATGTGATATAGAAATATCAGATAGATAATTCCATAAATAACATCCAAAGGTACTGCAAAGTATGTTTCCATTTGTCTACTATCTAGCACAGAGTTTATGGCCAATATCTTTTAAGAAATATAGCGAAAATAAAAACCAATTGCATTGTTCCATTAAGCAAAAATCAATAACATCTTGAATATAGGGGCAGCCAGTAGAATTTTGAAATGGATAAATCTAATGTATTCCCTTTTGCACTCAAGTTATTTATTTGATAGCAAAATGTGCACGGTGCAAGAATCCTGATACATTATTTGCACTATAGATGGCAGCAGGACCTCAGAGCTTACAATATAAATAAAGGGATTCAGAGATCACATCAGGTATTTCTTGGATGAGATGATAATGCTCTGACACCAAGAAAATGAAACAGGTAGTGAATGAAGTGGTAGTGTATCAGAGCTGGCTCAAGATATTGTGCTGCTTGGGTACAAGAATTAAATGCTGCCCCTCAAACCAAAACTACAAATAAAAAATTCACATCCATTATGCTATATTATCATGCTCTCTCACACAAGGCCACCATCAGGGGGTTACAACTACAGTTACAATTGTAAGGGCTCCATCTGTCCTAGGGGCAGGCTGTCCTGTGGGTCTGTGCACTGGGAGTCCAGGTTCACGGAGAAGTGGAAGAAGACAGAAGCAGGAGGCAAGAATAATGTAGATTTGCTGAGAAGGAGACGTGCAGAAACGCTTCTCTCCATGAAAGAACATCCTTAGGGCTGTAGTGTACTATGAAAAATCCAAATCACTAGGAAACAGCTTTCAATGATAGT
This sequence comes from Spea multiplicata, assembly GCA_009364415.1. NCBI lineage: Eukaryota > Metazoa > Chordata > Amphibia > Anura > Pelobatidae > Spea > Spea multiplicata. The sequence goes on from VKOC01029199.1 coordinate 3,102, forward strand.
GTCAGGGTTCTACTAGCCTGGACTATGCGATGATTATACATTGTTGTGTTTACCAGCAGCCACTAGTGGCCATCCTTCGCTGAGCCGTGTGAGTGTAGCCCTGTCCTTATATGTCTGCTCGGCCCTTCAGTCTGGTCCTTTGCATTGTGGTATATGCATTGCTGATGTTTCTCTGCTTCCTGGCCCTGTGCTGTTTCTAGTAGCATTCTGTAGAATTCTACCCTTTTTTGACCCAGCTTGTCCTGACCTTTATCTCTGTTTCCAATTTGGCTATTGTTCCTGTGACCTTCTGATGCTGACCTGGCTTGTCCTGACTTTCCCCTCGACTTTTGATTTGGCTCTTGTTCCTGTGATGTTCTGGTTCTGACTACGTGTGCCCTGCCTAGGGTTTCCAGACGATTTTCTGTTGTGTGCCCTGTCTGAGCAGTTCCAGCCTGGTGCCCTGCCAGAGGACCCAGTCTGCTTCAAGGTCCCTCATCCAAAGTCTGCTCCAAGGTCCCCTATTTGAAGTCCGTATCCTGCCATGCTGCATTTTCCTTTGCACATTTATCACGCTTTTTAACCGGTACGGTTTCTCCAGTTCTGACAACACACTCCAATATAGACTGATATCTGTATATGTATATCCAGCCTTGTGTGATTTTATTTGCCCGTCTGTACCTACCTACCAGGTATTGTGTACATGATGCATTGTGGGGTACAGACAGAGGCCCTGGCATCCCCTGTAACTGGGCAACTCCTGTTCCACCTGCTTGTCCAGGTCCTCCTGACAGATAGATTATACTTATTTATGCTCCTTGATTTTCGTTTTCAGCTAAATACCCAAGTAAGTGCCGTTCATCTGTGCACAGCTTCCCAACCCAACGTATATCAAGCTGATGCTGCAGAAATTCTGCTGGTGGCTGCTTATTGCGATGCCTGAACTGCAATGAGACTGGAAATGAGCTACTGACTTTTACAGCAGAATAATTAGAATAATAATATTAATGTGGGAGTAAGGAGAGTGATAGGTTGGCAATTTAGCTGAGTAAGCTGTTCCTGAGAAATCTGTAACATTGCACATAAAGAATCCATTTAAAAGGCAACATCATTCTTGAGTATTATAGGTGAATTTTATGGGGTGGCGTTTTGTATTACAGGAAATATTTGGTCTTTACAAGGAAATTGGTCCTTCCAGCAATTTAGAGAAGAGCACAACATGAAAATTCATCTCGAGCTTAGTCTATGGCAAACTCAGCCTTCAGTCAACTTCACTCATTGATACATGTATTAAGTTGTGCACAGGCTTATTGTGGGGGGTTTATAAAGAATGACTTCCATGTATTGATCTATAAATCTGTAAACACGAAGGTACATAAAACATGGCGCATGAAAAGTATAAAGATTTGCTGGGTTATTGCCTAAAAACAGCACTTTGCATAGATAGATATGAAATCATTTCTCCAATGTAACATTACAATCATAATTTTAAGAAACTTGCCATGATTGACTCTTCATAAGGCATGGTATAGTCAGGCAAATGCACCTCTAAATTAAGTCATCAGACTCTGATGCACCTATATTCATGCAGAGGACTCAGATAATGGTACTACATATAAAGGGCAGTTCTGGTGCAATCACCCGAGAAATGAGCGATAAGTTTTTACTGATTGCTCCACATGTTGCATAAGTAAACTGTTAGAAATTATTATTTAAAATAAGCAGTCCCATAAAACCCAGCGCTGTATACAGTAATGTAGGTCAGCTTGACAGAAACCTGGTTTTATCTCATTTTGTTCCAATAAGCCTCCTTTATCTGCAGACCTTGAAGCTGCCATTGTTGTCAGGCATGTGATATTTTGCCTTTATGTGATAAACACCATACCTAGCTGATCCGTTATGGCAATGCTAATGAAGCCAGTTCCCCCACAGACTACCATTAATCAGAACGTCCATCTGGGTGGTTAACATTGACCAATTCTACCATTTAGTCAGGGTATTTGTCTAGTATATTGTGTTAAGATAACAGAGCTAAAACACATACAAATGACTAATATGCAGCTAATTAAAAACATTATACTAAAATTAGGAATGTTTTTTTTTAAGAATAAAATTGGCACAATTTTGTTGAAAAGCTAGACTCATATCTGATGCATAATGGTAATCCCTGAATAAATGTATACAATATACTGTATGTAATAAAACTTATTAAAACATGAGAGAATCTTCCATAATATACAACAATTTAATGCTCAATATAAATTGTGAAACACTTGAAGGGTTCTAGGATTAACAAATATATCCAAATAACAGATTATTCATAGGATTCCACTCTGTTAGTATTATTTGGACTAAAGTTTAGATAAATTAGGTAACCTTAGTGACACTAAAAAAAATAAAAAAAATGTGTTTTTTTTTACTATTTTAATATTATCTAAAATACACATATAATGTGTATCCATTTAAGGCATGCTAAGGCGCAACCTATTTAATTACTATATTTTAATTTTTTTAGTGATCCCAATCAATGACACCAGGTTAGGTATAATGATTGGCATGTAAGATGCTATATTGCTCTCCTTTATTGTCTATTTCATGGTCAAGACTAAAGCAAATCTCCTATGCATCTGTAACAGCTACAGAAAGACTCTTACATATTGTGTTTCTGATGAATATTTCTTTCCACAAAAGCTGTCCAGTTTGGTTTTATGAAGCTGATCTGCCTACATATTCATCCTGCTCTTGAGATGTTGCCAGTATTTTCAACAGCAACACCCTTAAATGGCTAGCATAAATTAAGCAACTTTTAAATATGTATTTATAATATATATATATATATATATATAGTTTTTGTGACAATTGTATATAACACCTAATTCTACCCATAAAAAGTGAAATGCATATTTTTACTTTCAAATGTTAAATGACATCGCAGTCCTAAAAGAATTTTAGAGAACCCAAATATCCACAGCCTTGAAATTCAAATTCTTAAAATAATTAGGTGGATATGCCCAGTTATTGCTACAAAAAGGCTGGCAATGCCTGGTCTGATTAATAGAGGTTACAAGATTCAGCATACAGAGTATAGCATCCCTTCAAGAGGTTGTGCAGCATCTGAAGCCCCCATCCTTCTATACATTCTATCATACTAGAGGAGTTTTCAGGCTAGGATGAGATAACCGGATTAATGCATCTCCAAGTCAAAAAGCTGCCAACTTGTACCAGGTAAACTTACATCAGCTATTCTGTTTGCTTTAGTGATCACAGTTTGGTGCTAAATCCCAGCTTTTATTTTTTTTACAGTAACACAGAGTCTCTCCATCCCCCTCCTAACCATAAAAGCACAAGCCCAGGATCCTTACATTGTCAATTCATGTCCCCTATTATTGCTCATGTAAAAAAACCTCCTAAAAGCTGCCTGGGTGTTAAATGGTGCCTTTATCTGTTTACTGCACTACAGAAATAAGACTGTTTTCTTTAAGTTTAATTGAACAGAGTAAATCAACCAAAATGTGTGTAGCACAGAGGTGTCAGCTCCACAGCTTCAGTGTGAAAGGAAAGAATTTAGAAGTCCCCTAAAGGAAAGAGAAGAAGCAGAAAAAAAGCCATGAGTGGCAAAAAGAAAAAAACCTAATTAATCTGCACCAACCACCCTGGGTGTTCTTGAGGAACAATAAGAACAGGGTGGGGAACCGTGTTACTTTTCCTTAAAAAATGAGACACAGTCTAAAATAAAAATAAATAAATACAAAATAACAAAGCTAACTCTTCTGCAAACATTTATAAACACAGATCGAATGAATTAAAACAGAGCACAAGACAATGCAAAGAGGTTTTTATAGAAGAAGGAGGTATTTTGTGTCTTGGGTTGTAAGCAGAGAATCTGAACAGCAGCCCCAGCTCTGCATGCAGCCTGAGGAGAAGGGGCGGTGGAAGGAGGAGGAAAGAAGGAGAGCTTGGCAGAGATTCTCTTCTTTCTAGGAGCAATCAGCTTTGGAAGGTGTTAGAACAAGCAGCAGTTAGCAGGCAGAGGAGAAGGTGTGCTTGTGGCTTGGCTAAGGCTGTCCTAACAAACGGGTCAAGAATTAGCAGAAGACTTTCATCTGGAAGTAGGAGGAAAGGGGTCATGGAGATACAGATGTCTTACCCACAGAAAAGTGCATCGATTGGTCAGTTCGCCCCCTCTTGCATGAAGCAGTGAAGTGAAAGGGGGAAGGTACAAAGGGAGGGTATGGAAAAGAGAAAGCAAAGGGGATGAGGAGGACTTGGAGGATCAAACAGACCTTAATCTGCTTTCACTGCATGTAAAGTGCAGATCACAAGTGAAAGGGTGGGAGTGGATGAACTGAGACTCTCATTTTGCAGAACTACTTTACAGCCACTGACATTAGGGTGCCTGGACTTCTGTTTTCAGATGTGATCTTCAGGTGATGACATTTTAAAGTGCATGCTATGTCTTTGGAATGTTTTTATTTTTCCTGATTGCCTGAAATCCTTGCTTCTCATACTTTCACTGAGCTGCCTGTGAAGAGACATCACACCGCCCTAAGCTGGAGGACAAAACCTGCTTATCATCAGACCTTGAAGATGTCTTATTAAAACTTCAACGATAAAATGGGATTCCTTATTGGAGTTTAGAGTGGACAACGTTCACTGTTGCTTCACCCCCCCTGCTTAATGGTTGCCAAAGGGTGAGGACATAACCTCATACCCTGGAGAGTTATTTTAATGATCAGTATTGTGCCTGGACAAGTTGAATCTGATCCTAAGACCTGATGATTGTCATTCCTTAGCCTCAGTATTCCTGCTCCTTGATCTGTGAATTTAGAAGTTTATCTGGAAGGGTTTGGTTGGATGTATCAGCAGATCCGAAGAAGAAGGGTTGCATTCTGTTTTGGAATTTTGTCTCCTCGTGTGTTTTGGGAGGACGAGAAGAGGAAATCCAGAATTATGGAGATAATCAGGAAAACCAAATCAATGTTTGGAGTTTTATTACTTTTCCCATTGTTGGTTGATCGCTATCAGTTTACAGCAGCAGAGGTCGCAGAGCAGCTTTATGGTAAGAACTGTAACATGCATTTAATAAAAGATTTCTTTTTTCTCTTTTTTACAACTAGAATTAAGGGTTTTGCAGTAACAATGGTGTTGGGATAAAATGAATACAATGTAAGTGCTTTAGAAAGGGAAGATACATTATAATGCTATTCCTTGGTGTAGCCATGTGTCTTGTGCTAGGATGGTCAAGGTGGCACTTATCTGCTAAGGAGCGTAAAAAATCCTTCTAAAACACAATAGCTATTTTTTTTCCCGTAAAGTGTTCCATAGGGTCCCAAATTTGGAGTAACAGAAATGCTCACTGCCTTTTTAATGCCTGCAGTGCAAATTAGTGTTGATTTTTTTTGTATATTCTGTATTTTTTTGCAGACAAGGCAGATCAAGAAATAAGTTGTTCGCTATACATGTACAATCACATCAAGAGGTGCGTTTGTACTTATAAATGCCAATAGACAAAATTGTGTGTATTTACATAGGCATGTATTTTATGGAGTCCAGTGTTAAGGTGTTATCATGATACTGTAGGTTATTTACTACAGCTGCAGATGTTGTACTAAAGGAAAATTAAATTTGTGTTGCAAACAAGGATTTAACCATTGCAACTTTGCCAGGTTTTAGTAAACCTGGCAAAGGCTGGTGGAAGGATTTTTGCTACTTTAGGTAAAACCTCATTTTGCCACCCTATTAGCTCCACCTTGATTCCCGCCCACTCTGATCCCTGCCCCTGAGGGTGGAAGATGTGAGCACATAATACACATGACCACCCAACCCAATGTTGATGGCACCCTTTGTCCGTTCCTTCACTGTGCTATACCCCCCTCCCATGTAGTTCAGGTATAGATCAAATAAACACCACATGCAAACACAACATTGCAGGTATAGATCAACTGAATAAGGCATACAAACCCTGTATTTGCAGGTGAAGAGTAAATAAATAGTACATGGAAACACAGCATTGCAGGTGTAGAACAACTGAATAACACAGAAACACAACCTTTCAGGTATAGATCAACTGAAAATCACAAGCAAGCTCAGCACTGAAGGTATAAATCAAATAAACTAGGGCTGCAACTAACGATTATTTTCAGAATCAATTTGTTGGCCGATTATTTTTTCAATTAATCGGATAAAAATTTTTTTCGTTTATTCAAAATAATTAAATGTACAAACTGGATGTTAAAAACAAACAGCAGTAAAAAAAAAAAAATTGAGAAAAATGCATTTCTTGTTTTTATTTCCCAACCTGCCCTCCTCCAGTTATGCACATTTGAGCCCAGGCTTGCCACACTGCCTGCCTGATATGCCTCATACCCACTGTATGCCTTATACCCCCTGATATGCCTTATACCCCCTGATATGCTATTCTGCCCCCCCAGATATGCCTTATACCCCCTATATGCCGTAGTACCCTCTAATATGCCTTATACCACAGATATGCCACTCTGCCCTCCCAAATATGCCACTCTGCCCCCCAAATATGCCTTTTACCACATATATGCCACTGTGGCCCCCTGATATGCCTTATAACCCCTATATGCCACTCTGCCCCCCTGATATGCACTCTGTCCCCCAGATATGCCACTCTGTCCCCCAGATATGCCCGTATAACCCCAGATATTGCCCTCTGCCCCCAAATATGCCTTATATGCCACTGTGCCCCTCTGATATACCTTATAACCCCCTGGTATGCCACTCTGCTTCCCTGAAATGCCACTCTGCCCACCCCTGGATATGCCACTCTGCCCACCCCCGATATGCCACTCTGTCCACCCCCAAATATGCCTTTTGCCCCCTATATTCCACTGTGCCCCCTGATATGTCTTATAACCCCCTATATGCCAATGTGCACCCCCAGACTTACCCCCATGATCCATACTCCTTGGTGTAGGGGCAGCTGGTGAACATTTGCGCAATAGGCACAGACAAACCTACTTTAGCTGGAGCTTCTATGTCTGAGCACCGGAAGGTCATGTGATGCCGGTGCTCCATCATAGAAGCCCCAGTGGAAGTGCTGGCAGTAGCGGTGACTCTCTGCGCGCATGGCGCAGACGCCCACCGGCTGTCAGAGAGGAAGAGCCTATAGCAACGGGGGATCTGGATCTTAGTGTTATTATCTAACCTCTATTTGAGGTCAGATAATAAAACAAGGGGTATTTTTCAGCGCAAATGATTTTCATTATCCATTATTATCAATTTTATCGATTAGTTGTTGCAGCCCTAAAATTAACACACACGAGAGGCCTGTCTTGGCACCCAGATTGCATGCACAGTACTTGCCCCTGCACCTAGATTGCACACAGACACAGGATTTGCCTAGATTCTACCTACAGGATTTACCAAGCACCTAGATTGAACCAACAGTTGTCTCTTCTCAGAGTCTCAAGTCTCCTCTCACTCTGGGCTCCTCTCAGTCTGGCTCAGACGCACCCGTTATTTATTCTACACCATTTAGGCCCAAAACAGTAAAAGTATTGGATAGACTGTCAGAACACACACATATGCTCTACCCTTACAAACACCTGCCCATAAACACATACATAAACACACGTTTTCACACTTGTCTCAAGAAAAAAACATCCTGGCTTTCCACTTGCTCTTGCACACAAACACAGTCTCTCCTTTCTAACTCTTTCATTATCTCATTTTTTTACCCATCTCTACTCTTTCTCCATTTGATCCTCCACCATCTCATTATCTCTCTACCTCTTTCTATGTTCTCCATCTCTCTCTCCCCTTATTCTATATCTCTCCCATTTCTCTTTAGTTCTTTCACTTCTCTTTGACCTTCTCTATATCTCTCCACCCCTTTTCATTATCTCTCCTTTCTTTCTACTCTTTTATTTTTTATCTTTCACTTTTCTCTCTTAATTTCTAGTTCTCCCTCTTTCTCCCTTTTCTCATTATCTCTCCTCTTTTTCTATATTTCATCTTTCCTATTTCAAATTATCACTCTTCCTATTTCACTACCTTTCCCTTTTATCTCTGCCTCTCATTACCTCTTCTCATTATCCCTCCCTTTCTCCCTCTCTCCTTTCTCCTTATCTCTCATGTTCTCTCTCCTTTCTATTTATCTTATCTCTCCCTTAACTCTTTCACTCTCTTCTTTCTCTACCTCTACTCCTCTTTATCTTTACCACTATTTTCTCTTTATCCCTTCCCTTTGTCCCCATCACTTCGCCTTCTCAATATCTCTTGCCTTTCTGTATCTATCCTATTGTTTAATATACCGTTCCCTCTTTTTCATTTTCCATTATCTTATTTCGCACATCTCTCCCGTTTTCTCCAGGTTTCTCATTATCTTTCCTATCTCTCTCTTATATTTTTCTCTTCATTTATTTTTACCATCTATTTAATGTTTACCTCTTCAGTTTCTCCCCATTACTTTCTGAAGTCTTCTCATTGCAGGCCTCCAATCATAGCTCCGTGGCACGGTGCCCGAGCGCCAGCATTAATCACAGGCAGTATCACGAGAGGCAGTATCACGTTGTTACTGCTACCTTGCGAAGCTGGCAGCAAATAATGCTGAGCAGCAGGAAGTCAGGCGCACTATGATCTCCCTAACCTGCCCTACTCCCTCAGCGGCGGGCAATCCAAATTATTTTGAAAGTGGTCTGCCCTGGTAACTGGTATTACCACACAGCACAGGGCAGCTGGCAAGGGCAACAATAGGTTCTCTGATTTCAAGATTTAGGCCACTACCTAAAGATTTTCATTTTTACTTACAATTCCACATACAGCCACCAGGGAATCTACAGCAAGAACATGAGGCCATAAATTTGTTTTGGACAGGACATATGGCTTTGGCTTTTTACCACTGGGCCACTTGGATGGACTTGCCTCAAATATTGCTAATGCTTCTCTGCCAACTTTGCAACTTTTGTTCTCTCTTCTATTGGCAAACACACGGCAGTCACTGCACAGTCGCAACCTTTATTATTTAATGACAAGTTGTATGAGATTTTAAACGAGGTACTAGCAGTTACCTGCAATTATACACTTCTCCTATGGCCAGTTGGTAGATTTAATGGTTTACAAGAACCCAAGAAATGTTAATGATTACTGTTACATTAGTAATATTTTGTTCATATATATTGTAATATATTGTTATATATTTATATATATATATATACTTTACAAACATCCAATATTAATATTTGCTGATATCTATTGTTGATTGCTGTATGCAGAGAAAACAGTTAGAAAAGGTGAAAATACTTACTATAGAGTACTTTCACATAAAGTATAAAGTGGGTTGATGACGCTTTTTCTCATTATTGTCTGAAAAAAATGATTGTGCCACACGGTTCTATTTATTTTTATTTAGTATACTAATGCTTTTTACTTAACGTTCTCCTAAAACTGTAAAATCTAGAAATTGATCAGGCCCCAAATTGTTCTGTTTTCAGTTTTGCTTGGGTTAAAGTTTGAGAAGTGGCCACCATAGCTGGAAATGGAGTGTTTAGGCTGATAGGACCGTTCCATTTGTTATTACGGTAGTAAGACCACTCTTTCAAACCATGTACCAGAATCATTTTATTCATAACCTCCATTGTGTCATGATACATGATACTGCCATAATACTGTTTGTTCAGTTCATAACATTATATATGAAATTATGAAGATAATTTGTCCCAGTAATGATGGTAGAAAATTGATTCTAGTAATAATGAGGGAGAAAGGCCTGTTTGTGATAACTTTTAGTAGGTTTCAGTGCCTTATCATGAGACAGAAAAGTAGCTACAGTGAGAACTGCTAGCCAAAAGTAAAGTTTCTGATCCATTTCCATTTACACATCTACAAGTAAGATATTTATAAGCTTGGGGCACTTCCTTCATCCATAACGCTTCATTGAAACAATCACTATATTTAAATCTTGATGTACCATACTGGGGCACCAATACAAAACTGACCATCCAATATGAATTGGTGGGACCTTGTATGTGCTTTATACCTTGATTAAAACCCCTTTATACAAATGGTACAATCTGTAATCTAACCAGTAACCCATCTAAAACGCACTTACGGGACCAATGACATACTTGGTAAGTCATCAGTAAAAAACTATACTATGTCGAGGCTGTTGCTGACCACTCCATGACCACACTTCTACGCATGTGATCCTTTCACATGTCAGGGAAGAAAGACTTGCTTGTATAGACCGCATTTACCTCTGCTTTCTGTCTCTCACCTCACTGTGATCATGAAATATTTTTTTTCAATGTTATTATTTTAACCTGACTCTAAGAGGTACATTTTTTACATGTACTTTTTAATTCATAGTGTGTAGTTAGTGTGGTGTGGATTAGTGAGGTATTAGATAGGGTAAGGCTGAGGGTTGGTACAGGTGAAAAAAATAATGAAAAAATAAAAACGTAAAAAAATGTAAATAACATAAATGAAAATTATATAGGAATATAGGGATTCCAAATCAGGGCAAATTAACAGATATATTTGTTGGTGTTTTTTCCCCTTATATACTAGCTGTGGATAATTTATATAACTTTCAAAGTTTTTTTAAAATTTGCAGTGTTTTAGATTTTGTTCATAACAGACAATGTCTTACATGTGTGAATATTGTTTAAAAAAGTTGTCCTGATTTTTTTTTTAAATATATATACAATTTGTGTGGGTACAAGATACTAGTGAAGGTATAAACAACCAAATGTTTTCTCAGCCAAGTATAAGTAGACTTAACATGTTTGACATGGCTTGCCTTCTTATGGGCAACGAAAGGGCATAGTTATTCTTCAAGCTAATGATTTATTGCAATGTTACATATGGCATTTCGCATATATGTGAGGCCAAGCACGACACTCTCTCCAAGACTAAAAAATATTTTTAAATGGTATTTTTAGGGTATAAATTAGTGTATAAGAATTTATTGATATGTATATATGTATATATACATTGAAAAGGAGTAGATTATATATTTATACCTTGGAAGAGTTGAAGGATTATGTTAACATACATTAATGGTTAATAAGGGAAGCATTATTTCAAAAAAGAAATCTTGATTTGACTGTATAGAAGCTATCAAAAATATTTTTTCAGAAAGTGTACAATGAAACTGTCTAAACTGTGTTATATGTAAAATAAACATCCCATATTATGCATTTTTAGGTCACAGAGCTAATTCTTCTTTCAAAGTTGACTGTAGTATAAAGCACATGAAATCTACTGTGTTGTTCAGCTGGCATTGAGAATAATTTCAGTTATACCATGCTGGCCTCGGTTTTCCTTAGAGCATCGTTGGATATTATTCATGTCTGCGTGATTTCACTGCACCTTACATGATTAGTATAGCTTCTCCACGGTTACATTTACATATATTGTTCTTCTAGGCACAAAGTCTTTTGTTACTTTATTACCTAAAACAAATATATATATACATTTTTAATGTAACAAATATATATATACATTAAAAAGGGTTTATGGGAAAGGGAATTGCGTGGGGTTTGGAAAGCTGCAACCATAGCTTTCTGAGAGCTGCAATTTTCTCTCTTTCTCTCTCTCTCTCTCTCTCTCTCTCTCTCTCTCTCTCACACACACACACACATTCTCTCACACTCATTCTCATTCACTCACTCCTTTTCCTTAATAAATGGACAAATTAGTTTTAAAGAGCAATTCCTTAATGCTGAAGAATCATCTTGACCTTGAGTGATCCACATTCCGATCTTTACCCTAGATCATATACAACATATGATTCAAATAATTACTTCATTGCTTGGCCACAGACTCATGATAAGAACCCAATAGGTTTAAGTATCACTTTATATTACTAACAGTACATTTAAATATACAACTTTTGCATTTAGTGCGGCGGTGGTTACTGTTGTAATAAAAAAATTTATATAAAAGAAGCAACGGAAACTTTATTAAAATCATATAGTACATAGTGATACTGAAACATTCATCATAACAATAGTGAAATAACTTTAACGTTTATTTTTTCACCTACCCATGGAAACGTTTGAATTTGAAATAGTTTCCAACAATTGTAGCTTCTAAATCTGCATTTTTATTCCTTACATTTCAGTTTTATGCATTGGTGAATCAGCTTTTTCTGTGTACCACAACCACAGGGTTCATAAACTAGCTTAGTCATCAGCTGAAGAAAGAAAAATGTTGTAGCTATTAGGTGGGATGATATTTATCGACCCGTGGATATTTCCTGCTAGGGTATTAAGTTAAATGTTTACAATAGAACTGAATACACTTTAATTTCATCTTAAAATTATGTTAACCTATGTATTGTAATAATCTATTCCTGCCTACCTTCATAAGAATGCTTAAAGGATCCACTTCCTCTGCTTTGATTATGAAGCTCCTTACATTTTAATTGACATTACGAACACCATTCCTAGTAGTGTTGATTTGTATCACCATTCCAATAAATACTTATTTAATCAAGAAAAATGTTTGCCTCATTCTTTTTTTTTTTATTGGAACATTTAAATGTCAAGCGACACAAAACCAGGCACGGATTTCTGGTTTCTAGGATCTTGTCCTAGAAACTCTAAATGCTTCTCAAAATTTTGAGTTTCTGTAAGTTTTATGTGATTGAGCCTCCGGTGCAATGTATGAAATGACAGATCTGCTAAGCTTTACAAACCAAAATATCAGATGGTGCCATTAATGTTTTGTCTATGAGAAACAGCACCTGTATGTGGACCTCTCTTTGTATGCCTTCAATGAAGTTCTAGTGAACCCACTGTCTCTGGGTTCACAGGAGGGAAATTGGAGGCATGAGAGTGGAGCAAAGTGTTAACAGAAAATACACCTGATAACTTAGAAATTTATCAAATCGAGTTAGTTAAGAATTTGTCTCTTTTTTTAAAAATAACGAACAGCAAGTCTTGGAACAATAGCTCATTTCAACAGTGTAATAGCAAAACTGCTTGCCAAATATACTTGTGTTGATCCCGTAGCATTTTTATTTTCTGTCAACTTCTTTTTTTATTCTTTAAATAGCCAGTTTCAGAAGAGAAACCAGGTGATGTATTCACCTGTCTTAAATTTGGCAGCTTACTCACACTTCAGTGAAAAGTCCAAAAAGAATTGTCTTGACACATAATTACATTGCTGTTCTAAGCCACAAGAATCTGGAATGTAATGTAAAATGCATTCTTTTGGCTACTGCCTTATACTAATGCATTGTGCCCTGACAAACAAGTATAACAATGCCTGGTTATTTCTTATCTTTTTTTATTTCATAAAATAACTGATTGAAAAATATGTAAGTAGTTGAAACTATATATAGCTTAAACTATGAAATACCCCACCTATGCCCCATTCTTTTGAGGGAGAAGTAGAAAAATAAAACCCTACCCAACCCCCTCGCCTCTTAATCCCTCCGGACAGTAAATGCATTCTATGCATTCTTGGGGTACCAGGGCAGACTAAGGAGTTTTGCAATCCAACTCAACATAATGAAAAAAATAGTTTACTATAATACAAAACAACACAATATATACTGTGTACCTAATAAAAAAATATACCGTAATGGCGCGATTATATGTCGCACCGAATGATAGGCCACACCCTTAAAGTTTGGTGCTATTTAAAGAAAATTTTATTTTTAAAGAAAAAAATACGCATGAGTGGAATAGTAAAACAGTATTTTGCCCAATGAACATGAATACATGGTGTCTAGCGGGGGCAGCCGGTGGATGCCTGTGCAATGTCGTAGACAACCTCTGCCGCTGTTGATCACTTCTGCCCAGGCTTTTCCGTCATAGAAGCCCCGGGGAAGTGCCGGCCACATCGGAGGTTGTCTGCACGCATCACACGGACGTTCATGCAACCTCGGCTGCTGCCGGCACTTCCATGGTGGAGCACCGGAAAGGTTATGTCACACAGGTGCTCCGATATAGAAGCCCCTGGTATCTCGCAGACACCCACCGACTGCCAGAGAGGAGGATCCAGGCCCCCTGCAGCACTGCCGGGCTTCTGTATCCCAACCCTGCTGCTTACCCACAGCAGGGCTAAAAGAAAAAGAGAAAAACCTGCCCGGCAGGGCGATACGAATCCCTGTTTATAGGCCGCACCCCCACGATAAAAACTTAAAGGGGGGGGGCAGCCTATATTCCGGCCAATACAGTATATGTTTGATAATTGCAAACAATGCATTCTACCATTCAGAAAATAAAGACTAAAAGTTAACTTGCATTGCTTTTCCAGAAACAAAGTTATATCCTTAAAATCCATTTTTGAAAGCAGAGTTCTTTTAGCACTCATAAGCATCAATTACATACAAGACAAAACATGTACTTTATCCAGCACAGATGACCCTCTACATTTGCTTAAATAAAAAAAAGCAAATTCAGGAAAGCAACACTTTTGTAACTAAAATGACCTTTATAAATTTCATTCCAAAGCTTTACTTCAATTATATACATTACAAACTTAAAGTAAACACTTTTTGGTCTTAATTTTTTTATGCCCTCCTTAGCTGTCTCCCTTCCTTCACTATCTCTTTTCTAATTTTTTCTGGATTTCCTGGCAATTACCTCTTTTTTTCTTCTTTCTGCCTACCTCTTGCAGTCCTTTTCTGTTCTATTAGAGTAGCATCCCTTACATCCTATTTGCTTACCTCTGCCTATAATTCCTTAATGCACTGGAACGTTAGCATTTATTTTCAACATTTATATTAACTCCTAGTGGGGTCAAAGGGACCACACGCTGCAGCATCTAATGTGTCACTGGAGCGACAGATCGAGAGAGTGTGTTGGCCCCATTTGCCCGGTTTGCCAGAAGGCCAGTCTGGGCCTGGCTCCTGTGTTCTTTGCTGAGGCAAAATGGTTTTTAAATACATTCCACACTTTATTAAGCAAAATTACCTGGTTTTCTTACAGTACATTTGAATTTATCTGTGCTCATGCATTTCAGTTAAACCTATACGGTAGCAAATTCTGTAGGTTTCAGGTCGATTTGTAGCTTGTTTCTAGCAACATCATTTACAGACTAGAATTTTAGTATTTGGTGTGCTAAAACGCTGCGCATAAGGTAAATACAATTTATAACTGACTTACGACGCATGCAAATCCAGGGTATCCTGGGACCTGTCTGTTTAATGGTAAGTGACTAGGAAATGCTACAAGCTTTCTAAACTATTTAACAAGTCACATCCCTTTTACATGTTATAAATTTTTCAAGCTAATTTGCAAGAAATTGAAATCTATAACAGTGACCTTCCCCTGTAACTCCTTTCAAACTGATAAAACATCAATAAATTAGAGATATAAAAATGACACATAAAAGCAAATTGCGTTAGAGGGTTGAAACAGAACATCAAGTCAGTAGGAGCCATGTTGCAATAAAGAGTGAGTATATTATCTATTACAGAAACATATTCACTCATTAGAATGTTTAGTTCCACAAAAATGGCTCCCAAGTGTACTATTTCATTTCATACTTAGTATTAATGCACCATGGAAACAAAAACTAAGAGAAATGGATGAAGATTTTAAGAACCTTTAAGATGCCATGTGACGAGGATAATGATAATTGTAAAAACACCTAATCCCCACTAAACAAAATCCACATTTTTATCAGTGCCATTGGATTTGATGTTGGTCTCGCTATTTTCAATTCAGCTAAGGATAATGACAAATACAAATCTGCAGTTATGGGAACATACCAAGCGATGGTAATGCCTCAAAAGACAATAGCCTTACAGTTGTTAATGCTGGAGAAGCCAGCATGGCCATAATGTAGGCCCATACTGGCATACCCTGAAAAATGCCCGATGGGCTGCTGGCTATCGCCACCCCATATTCACCTGATCACACCAGATTGGGTGGTACGGCGTGCAGCTGGATGTGCCCAGCCACATGCTACGCCATTGAACGCACCTACATCATAAGTAAAGTGCCAAGGCTGCCTCATGATTGCCATTCCGGCCCTGCCATAATGTCTGTGTGTGCGACACGCTCAGAGGACTGTTTCATATCGAGAATTTGACTGTCAAACCTTAACGCGGGTGTCTCAGGGTGAATTTAGAGAGGATAGAAACATCTCATGGGGCAGAAGGTTCACAAAGATTGTGTTCTGTACAAACACAAAGGCTGATTGTTTGCACGCAATTCTGTAGCGTAGCCCACCTACCATCTGTGCTTGGAGTTTTTACCACATAGGTATAATTGGGTGGGAATTTAAAGGGGAATGCCCACCATTTTCTTATTAGTAATATCAGATTTCAGTTCAGATTGTTGGATAATCAGGTAGCTATACGTGTTAGCCATTTGTATTTGTTCTAGTTCTGCCCAATCTACTACACATACACAAACACCCTGACTCCTAATCATACTGCCAGCGGTAAGCAATAGAATGTCTCAGTCTTAATCATTCAGCCCTAAATTATAGAGTTTATAGAGGAAGGGACTACATTACCATTTCCATAAAGAATCAGCTCAGTGTGGTGTTTGAGCAGGGAAAGTCACCAAAATAATACATGACTGACAACAATGGCCGCCTCCAGGTCTGCAGATAAAGGAAAACCAGGTTTTTGTCAATACATTACTTCCTTTTTGTGTCCATGGAACTTCTTTAAGAGTAAACATACCTTTTTCGCTAATAATACCATTTCCTTGTCACTTGGCTAACTTAATCTATAGGCAAAAAGCTACCCCTTACAAAATGACAATTTGTCATTTTTCAGTGACTGACAGGTTCATTTTAATATGCCTCACTGTACATTACCAAGTCAGCCTGTTTATTGTAGAGATAAAAATGGATTTAATTGGTGAAAGTTCCTTTTTTTTTTCTTCTACGATATCTTTCACAAAGATTTTTCCAACAGTTCCACCGTCTAATACACACCTGGCAGATTATTAGCAGGGAGAGCAATGAACTGAATCCACACCTGCTGCTTTTTTATCTATCAAAGTGACATTGACGGAAACAACACCCAACAACAGCAGCCACCGTGCTACATAGAAGCTATCAAGCAGAACGCAAAAATATCAGAACTCTCACGTCCCCCACCAGTGTCCTTTGAGGGGACATATCCTTGTAAATGATTGTTTAAAGAGTAAAAAAAATGGTCATTTTGTAAATATTCTTTGTTTTCATTATTTTAATCTTTTGTCAACTTATTTTAAATTAAACTTATTGTATATTGTATATATATATATATATATACATATATATATATATATATATATATACATACTTTCCCGGTGCTTCTTCCTACTAAGGTGCAAAAATATATCCCAGTCACCCAAAACACTCTATCCAAATATGATTAAACCTTGCCAATAGTACAGTTCTATAATTTTTTAAACCCAATGTGTTATTGCAGAAAGTAGAATATTATATTGAGAACAGCTATTTTGTGGAGCACATGTTAAATTTCATCATCTTCCTAGCTGAACAGATTTAGTCGCCTTTTCCTTCATCACTAATCATTTCTCGTCTGTATTTCATCCATTCTGTGTAACAGACATTTCTTTCATCTAAACTTTATTTCTTTAGCGTGAGCCTCCGTCTGGCTCAATCTAGAGCTATCCATTAAAAAAAAGCAATATTCTTCGTAATCTAACCGATATACTCGGAATCCCACGTTAGGTCTGATTGTAAATCTTTGGATTATCATTTAGACTTCCTGCCAGGAAAGGGTTAAGCTGTTTTAAGTGAATTCAGATATTTACGTAGCTTATTGATATTCCAGGCCGGTGTTCACTGCTTTTAGCTTCAGGGAAATCATATCTGAGCCATCAGGGTGAACTTTAGGAAACAGAAGCTGGAGGCAGGGTCTGGACTCTGTTGTCTGATACTATCACCTACAGAGAACATCTTAAGGCTTGCATTTGATATGCAGAACTGTATCTGTGTAGAAAATATAAAGAAAATGGCACAAGTACCGGTATGTATCTGAGTAGAATAATGTTTAGAAGGCCTGTGAGTATCTAAAGGTTTTTTAACCCCTTAATGACAAAGCCCATACATGTACGGGCTCAAAATGCATTGTTTTCAATGGGTTAAGGGACCGCCCATTGTCCTTAAGGGGTTAAACAGTACATTGTCAGCTTATCTAACAGAATGATCTGTAACAACGCCGTTGCAGAATATCATAAGCAGAAAGAAAATATTAAAGGAACAGTTTAGTGCCCCAACGCAGCCCTTCCAATGAATGCATATCAAAGAACGACAGCCACTTGTGGGTATTGCGGTCGCTAGTCAGTGGCTCATCCAACTGAACACATCTTCTGCAAGGCTAAGAGTTGTGGATCGGGGAAAGTGCAAAGGTCTGTTCTGCAAATCCTTCTATGCATTTGCATGGACGACAAAGCAAAACTTTAAATATGTCGCTATCATATGCATGGAAGTACCTATGATTTCTATGGTGTCCCTAATAGGACATTAACCCCCCCCCCAATCCCACCAAAGTCAAATGAAATTTAATGAAAGTGAAATAGGATCACCTAATATTTAAATTCTCATTTTTAGAGAAATACATTGTTCTTTATATTACAATATGCAATGAGAAGCAGATGGTGATATTTGAAGTCTAATCTCGTTCACTGGATGTCCAGTGGTTGTTATACGGGACTTTGGAGGTTTCACTGATATAATTTTCCTGAATAACACACGTTGCTTTTCTTTTTCCAGTCTGGCAGATGTTTATGTACAAGAGATGAACATCATTGTTTATCTTGTCAGGTTTTCCTATGCTGACATATTTACACTTAGAAACATCTCCCATGATATCATCTTGATATAGAGAGCAGCCTCCAGATTAAAATGGAAGCTGGGTAAGACAGAGTTAAAGATATATACTGTAAAAAAAACATTTTGTGTGATATGGAAGAGTCAGGCTTTGGAAATAGAAAGAATTAGAAAGAATTCAGACTGTAAGGTATGGAGGGGGTGTAGAATGTTACAGAGCACACAGATTCTCTATTCTGAAGAGTTGATCTGGAAGGGGTACTCCACAGTGCTAAAACATGTATTATAGAGAAACTGGTGAAAGAAACATAAAAATGTCATATATATAGAGGCGCTGGTGATATGGAGAAGATAGGGGAGGGTATAGACTTGTTGTAGAATTAGGCTTAGATCAGAAGACTCATCATACCTATAATGATTACATCATACCTATACCTGGCAATTTGCCTGGTTTGACTTGAAGTCTCAGGGAGCATAGTTGGTCAATTTCCCTTAATCTCTGGGCAGTGGATTATGTCCCTGACCACTAAGTCTAACTAACTAAATCTACTCATAAGCATGGCTAGCCACAATCTTGAAAGCAGCTTTCATCAAAGAAGGAAAGCTATAGGTAGCCTACCCTGGGAAGTTCCCAGGTATGACTTCATAAAAAAAGAAAGTAGCTGGAATTCTCCAACTATCTCCTTGAGTAACTCTTGCACAAGACTACCAAGCGATATGATTTATGTTTATTTTGGTGATGGAGTGTTTAATTGCATTAATAAGAGAAAGTCAAAGCTGAAGGACACCACTGTCTTTTACTAGATTACATGTCCTCAGCATGTAACAGACCACTTTGTAAGAAACATCAGTAAGTAAACAGGGAAGACATAGAATCTGAAGTCAGATAAGAACCATTCAGCCCATCTAGTAAACTTTGTGTCCTTGGTTAACCTTTCCAAGATGACCCAAAATGCACCATATAGTTTATTAAAACTGTATCAGTGTTTATTCATGCAGTTGAAGACTCCTTGATGGATGTTTAAGGTGTTTAGAAGTCTAAAGAAAATGCACTCAGGGTCAACAGCTGTGGAGGTTTTTTAAAAGCCCTTCTCCTGACTGTGTCCTCAGGGCTCTATTTAATGAGTTACAAGTTTATACTTCTGCTGTACTAGCCCAGGGTTCAATGTGACTACATCATTCAAAATATTTAATTGTAAGAATAACCATTAGCATGAGAGGCTAGAACAAACTGATGCTTTTTCTCGAAAGTTCCCTTGTTTCTGCTCGGACTTTCAACTTGGCCCAATTAACAGGACAACTCTACAAGCCAGTTTTACAGATGTTTTTGAATTAATTTTCCTAACTTGGTTCTGGGAATTGAAACTTACTCCAACTTGCAGAAAATGGAAAACGTAGTGACAATACATTCAGTAATTAGGTAATGCTATGTTTACTTTATAATAATAATAATTAAAAAAAAGAATTTTAAAGGTGACAAAAAATGCAAATAAAAGGGTATTTTGTAGTTATACATTTACTTGCGACTTGTAACAGGTATATTCGAAGGAAGCAATAATAGGGTCTTTGTTTTTCGTGAATTCCAGAAAGTTTGAGAAACATGTTACATATATGTGTTAAAACTTGGTGTTACAACTGTTTGCCAAACATTGTATGTCGCTGTTCGGAAACGTTGTTACAGTGGTAGCGCTTTACCTTGTTAAATTGCATTGAAAAAGCTTTGTAACCTTAAAAAACAACCAACCAACCAATGGCAGATACAGAAGCAGTCAATAAGACTTTTGTAGATTAAGTATCACCGTGATAAAAATGTTAACACTTGCGCCTTCTTACCAAAGTTCCGTAGCATATCTCATTTACAAAGTTGCAAACCTCTGCATATTAAGCATTAAGGGTTCCTTCTTCATACGGTAAAGGTCTATTACTGTTAGAACTCTTCTGTGCTGGTAATATAGAGTTTTATGTTGATTGGCTTTGGTTAAAAGTTTTATGTTGAGTTGGTTAAATTATGTTCAGTGTCCACCAATTGGAAACTCTAAACTTTTACTGATCACTTCCATACAGAAAGTAATTTAGTATGTGACTTGTCAGGGTCAGACTTCTGTTCTGGGTTGCCCCATGCAGAAAGACTACTGATTTTCAAATTAAAGCAAAAGCCTTGCAAACATTGTCGGTGTATGAAGGAAACAATGGTTGGAGCATAAATCACTTGGTGGGACTATAATTCAATTTATACCCTTATCTACTGAAGTGCCCCTAGAAGCAATGTCCTCTTACACTAGGGCACCTTTACTACGTGATGGCACCTCTTTATGTGTCTTGCCCCTTATCCCTTTACCATTCTTCCAGCTCAAATTTGAGGGAGGGTTCTTTACATACACACTACAAGGAGTTTTGGGGATAAACAACATTACATGTACTTGTAAAGAATACCTAATAAAAATTTCCTCTTGATTGCAAGTTTGGAAGGATTACAAAAATTAAGCAATGCAGATTCAAGAATGCTGAGTATAATATTCTTTATTTTTATGATTCCATTAAACATTTTGTCAGACTTGTGTTATTTTGCAGACATAGTATCACACCAGCTATAGCTCTAAACCGTAACAAAAACACTTTTATTAGTTTGCTGATGATGAAATTGCTCAAATTAGACAATTTCAACCACTTTTTTAAACAAAACATATAGCATCACAACATGCAGCTTCATACTTTTTTAAAGGACAGCATGTCCTATCTGAATTAAGCAAATAAAGCTATGCAGGGTAAGGGTGTGTATACAAAATCTGCTTTAGTGTGTGTTGTAACAATTTTACATTTACTGGTGCTTTATAAATAAACTGTTATAATAATTGTAATAGGTCTGGTTGGTGGTGCCGCTCCAATTGGCCTCAAAGTCCTCTGGTGCCATTTAGCAGGGACTACAAAGATCTTGGAATATTTGTGCCGCTATTATCATGGTCAGCTGCCCCTGATATCAATATCAGAGAGGTTTCCAGTTCTGATATCCCGGGAGCCCCACCTCTCCTCCAGCTTATAAAACACAAGAAAACCATATGACTGATATAAGAAGGAAAGCCAACTGTGTATAAGGGTGAGGCTAGTCTCAAACAAACTGTATAGGGTTGGACAACAGTGCCCTGTGCAGAGATTAAACACACTCAGCCCTAGCGATTAGTAGATATACAGTGTTAGGGATGGACATGCGGGTCATTAGGAGTAGCTTGGCAGTTAATTTTTGGTGGTGATGTCCACCTTTAGGTTCTTGTTGTGACACACGAGTGACAACACTAGTTTCTAAGCATTTATCATTTGTAAGCACATCCGCTTTTTGGAATGCAAATTCTTCTGAGCTCACTATCCCTTTTTGGTAGAACATCAAGTTAACATATAATTGTATCATAGACCCCTAGCTAAGAAGGTAATTTGCTTACATAAAAAAAGAAAACAAAATCTTTAAAAAATCATGGACCAACATGAAATCTTGCACTATATATATATATTATATATATATATATATATTTATATATATATATTTTTTTTCCTCTACTTTATCATTTGTTAGTAAGTACGCCAAAAAACATGCTCCTGTTGTTCAACATTGAAGCTCTGTATTTGTAGAAGATAAAGTGTGATTATATATATATATATATATATAATATATACATATATACATATACATATACATATACATACATATACACACCACACACACACAACACACACACACATACATACATACATACATATATATATATATATTATATATATCAAATTAGGTATGGTGGGGAAAAAGCCAGCCACTAAGAATAAGGTAATAGCAGGACAAGAAATCTCACCACCATAGCAAGGGATTCTTGTAGGCAAATGCAAACAAGGTTAACAATGATCCCCTTTTTTGCCTCTGTATCCACTTTGTCGACGAGTCCCATTAAGGACAAAACAGCTGTCCATGAGCGGTGATTCGGCTATTGTACCTCTTTCCCCAGCTTTGTGTGAAGGCTGTCTAGTACAGCGGATATTTGCGCCAAAGGGGTCTATGAATAAAGTGCACATAGAGGCTAAAAGGGGGGGGGATCATTGTTAACCTCCTTTGCATATGCCTACCCAGAATCCATTGCAGTGGTTGTAGACCTGCAAGATTTCTGTGGGAAAAGCGAGCCCCCTGGCTTGTCTGGTGGACGCAGATAATAATAATGCCTGCTTAGTAGGAGTTTGGAGAAGGAGAGAAGTGGGGCTGCATTTATTTGTGAAATTTCACTGCAGAAGGGACAGCAAGCTGTCAATCAGTTAGCGAAGAACTGAACCAACAGTTACAGAATGCTGCTAAAAGTAATTATTAGTAACTTCCGCATGCCGAAAAAAATATCTAAGATCGTTCTGATGCACAATAATGCAGCTTGGACTCGAAAACTTAAGTGTGTTTAAAATAAGCATATACCAGTAAATAATAAAAGCACAGACAATTTTAATTTTTGTTGTGTTTTCTCTTATATTTGCAGATTCTAAATACTGACAAACACCTCATTTTCCTCCACTGCATTCAATCATAGTTAATGAAAGAAAATCCCCCCAAGGTTTTTTAATCTAAATGCAGCATAGGGGCAAATGATTAAGAAACCACCATTTCATTAAAGAAGCTGTAATTACACCCGGGGGCACAGCCAGAATTTCTTTCACTGCATAAAGCCACATGACATCTAAATTCTCAAAAGATTTCCGTTCCCAAATTTAGTTTGATACATTAAAAAAAAATTTAATCACAGTATGTTTACCAAATAAACCGTACATTTCTGAATATAAAATCAATTCACTTTATGCATTTGACTTCCAGTTACATTTCTTTTATACCCAGGATGCATTATTATATTGAATTCCCATGTGAGTAATGTGGGTGTTTTGCATATATTAAAGCTTCTCTCCAAATCGTAAAAAAATCTGAAAAAAAGCAACAAAAGGTAAATCCTCGCTATGTAATCTACATGCTGCACAATTAGATTTCAATGTATTACATTCTTAGGCAGAAATCGCTTCAAGTAATAGTTGTAATGTAGATGGTCATCTATATGTCTCCTAAGGGTCAAGCTTCCATACTGTGGCACAACCTAATATGAGCGGATGGTTTTTAATAAACCTGACCACGAGTCAGAGTCTAGAGTATGAGCAGAGCCGAGTGGCATGACGAGGGGGCCCTAGCCCTTTGAGAGGCCACTCATTATGTTTTTATGCTGACTCAGCGTACATCCCAGCCGGTGGCTTTAGCGCTTCTGCAGGTGATCATGGAGTGGTTACAGCCAACGGCCCCCAGGGATTTGCCCGGTATGTCAGATCCCCAATCTGGGCTTTGGTATGAACATGAAGCTAACAACGTGCTAGAGCCAACTTGCTATACATATTCATTTTTACAATGTTTGACTTTTTAACGTATACTTGTATGCTATCAAGTCTAAACTGCAAGTTTAACCATCCGATGTCTACTCAAGCAAAAATATCTGTTGATTGTGTGTTCTCCCTGTATGCATTGCTATACCTTTCTATTTTTAAATATTTAATTTTGTTCTTTTTTATTGTTTTATGTATGTCACGAAAAGAAGTATCATGCGCAGAGCCCGAGAGGGATCCTTAAAATACTTTTCAATAGGTCAAAATGATGGAGCACTGCCAAGACCTTTTTAATCAATAAAAATGCAAATGCGGCCGGTCCATTTAGGGATTTATTTTTAGAAAGCGAGACAAAGGCCACTAAGTGACCTCCTTATACAGAATATATAATTGTAGGTATAATCATCCTTTTAAAAACTGGAAAATATGCATATTAAAATAACGTAGTGTCTATCAAAATGAAAATTGTGTCATTAATACATACCGTCTTCTGCGTACCTGTGAGGGGAGGAAAACTTGAGCCTCCGGCTTTAAGGTTGGAGCAGCATTAAGCCCAAGGTGCCTCTGAGCCCCCAGATCTAACCTGTGAACGCTTCACTTTTTGGTGGGATGGGGTAAACTGGTAACACTCAAGCTCCAGATAAGAACATGGATACACTTCGACACTGGCATTTTCTATTCTCCTCCGCCCTAGTGTTTTGGCAGGTAGGTAGAAGAACATTTTTATGAATGAAATGGCTGGGGTCTATAGGGCACTGTTTACATTTTGTTTTGCCCTAACGTATATTACTTTTCACTAGGTTCCTGTGCCCATAGTTTCTTGTTTTTATTTATTTTTTTTTTTTGAACAAAAATCCCAATGTTTGATGAACATTTTCACCCACAAGGCCACAGTGCAGTCGGATCCTCAAAGGTTATGTGCTTATTTTTTTGGTGGACAAGGTGGTATGTCCACTGTTGTAGGTTCTCGTTTCTTTGGGGAGGTCTAAAAAGATCTGCCTCCCCACAGACCTCTGGCTGTTGATAGAAGAATGGGTTACATACCCATACCTGGGAACTTTCTTAATGTTCTTTTAATAATTACCCTTTAATAGCCTATTACGAAGATTCTATGCAACGACTCGTCAAATGTGTTAACCAAGTGGCTCTAATGCTGGTCCTCATGGAAACCTTGACTTGTCATTATTTATAGATACACTTCACTGAGTCACCTGCATTCAAGCAGCGATATCAATCATAACATAACTGGTAGCAACTGCACAAATTGGGAGTCTTGTATTTGATCACAGCTGGTTGTTGGAACCCAGCAAAGGTCCCAGCAAAAGCAGGAATGTTGGCTGGTATAGGACAGACAATTTAAAAGTCGATACATGTATCAATTTGAATGCTATAAAGGCACCGGAGTCCATGGAAAATGGATTCAAATGTATGTTATGAATGTACCTATCAGCAGAAAAAATGATTTCATTTTGTTTTTATATAGTGGATAGTTTCACATAGGTCACAGTTTCTTATTTCCCTCATCAGCAAAATAGCTTACAATTCACATAAATGCTTTATACCAGCTACAATTTTGGAATGGTATAAAATCTTTAAAATATATACTAAACGAGACAAGCATAACGTATGTAAATCAGCTATATCACGAAAATACTTCTCAGATAGATGCTTGCATTGCATAAAAATAAATGTATACTCATCACTTTCAGTTCTGATACGTTTTCACACTGCGGTATTGTGCAATTGTTTAATGAGATGCAAAATATTTAGCAGGATGATGGTCCTGCACCAGATTATGCCATTTTCAATTATAGTAATAACTTAAATGTTTACAGCTGTGCGATTTGTGATTCGCAGTGCCATTACTTTGTGCAGATCTCGAGTGGACGAGTTCATTAAACTAAAATCAGATTCTTGGCACAGTGCGCCATTTTGGTGTAACAATACATGCGGCTGTCCAAATGCTCTAAAATATTGCGCACTGAAATATTTTTTTGTGAACCCCATAAAGTTGGAAATTCTCTGGAGTGCATCCATAAGATAGTGCCTGAAAATAATGCCATATTTAACCGTCACTGCTCCAGGCTTAGGGAAACAAATACATTAACTTTTATTCCCAAGATGAAAGGAATCTTCTGAGAAGCAGGATCTAAGATATTCTGTTTCTCATTACTTAGATTTAAAAATGTACAGTACAAAGTATTTGCGCAAAGCATACATGTCCATAAATCTGTATTAAACTTATATTAGCAGTGAAAATAGATACTCGTGATGGAAAAGGGAAATGTTGTCCCTCCTCCAAAAAATGGTCCTTCTTATTAGATCATCCTTTATGTAAGAACACCATTGTTTATTTTTGTCTAAAACAGATTACTGCTCACTGAAAAGGGCTGAAAGGAAAACTTATAGAGAAAGAAATTAAAGGAATGTAAGTGGTGTCCAAGTTGTAAACAGAAACAGAATGAATGAAAAAATGAATGAATGAATATTGGCAATAATGAGCCAAACTGATGAGCACGTTCTCTACTCTTTTTACAGCCTACCCTTTTATATAGTAGTGTGAAGCAAGAACCAGAATTTAGGGGACATTGTAGGTATCCACACACTTCCTTTTGATAAATTATGGGCAGTGGCAGGGGTATGGCACACGACCACTTGCCTCGTGTGGATCTCTTCTTAAAATGATACACTATTCTATCACCTAATGCATATTTCGTAAATATATTATGTAAATAAGACCACATTTTGACAGCCAACCACCCCACCAAAAATGAGGTGCAGAATAACATACATGAATACAATCTGCAGCTCCCTCAACCCTGGGGCCATAGAAACATTGTAGGCTATAGGTAGTTCCTGATACATCTAGTCAGGTCAGCGTAGGCCAAGGAACAGAGGAACACCAAGGAGGAGGCAGCTAAAACTATTGCTGTCATTATGGAATTGGGTCTTTCAATGCATCCAGAAGCCTTGGACATGTCTCAGGTGCTGGGTAGTGGCCCATATCCATCTACTGTGCAGTAACTGGAATATAATATTTGAAATGGGTTAAATGGTAGAGGATAGATGTATTGCAATAAATGTGTGCATGCTAGTATGTTTTGTGTGTTACAGAATATGGTGGCGCTATATAAATCATTTATAATAATAATCCCTATATCTTCTGATACTGATTTATCCCTGTTTAGTTGAGCATTTCTATAAAATATTCACAAATGGCACTTGTTAGACTTTTAGAATAACGGGCCATCTGTTTGCCTTCACGATTACATCAGGGTTTGAAAGTTGCCATCTAACAGTTATTTAACACGAAAAACATCTTTTTTAAGTTAGTCTTTTTTCTTTCTTTATAAGTGCTGTTATGAAACCTTTGGAAAATGTTCGGTGGAATGTCTTACTGTGTGGAAACAATTTTTCACATATATCATTGAATTTTTGAGAGGTTTAATAATAAAATAATTGAATCCAAATGCAACCCAGGCTAAAGAATTAACAAGGTGTCACAAGGGAGTCAGCTAATATATCTCTCCTCTCTGAAAACAATGAATAGCCTTAATCCCAAATAACTGTGGTATGACTCCACAGTTCCAGATAGTGATATCAGTTCCTTATGTTTTTTGTTTTTTTTTATCAAATGCAGTTTTTTTTGTACACATACTCAGCAATATAATTGATTTTTCCAGGGAAAAGGATTAAAATATGTTTTATTCTTGTAAAATGTTTTATATCAAGATGGTTACAAAAGCCGTCATCATTAAAATGGGTAAAACTACTAGAAACCAATCATTTCAGCGTCGCAATATTTTTTAATTGCAGATTTTTAGAGAAAACACAAACAGTGCATGTGTCTTTATTATGTTAAAGAAGATGAAATGTGTGAAGGATAAGGATATACATAAATTTTACCTGCTGTCTCTGCATTTCTCCCACTCCACTAAAATTGTTAAAATGTCACGTTTTTCAATATGCATCATTATAGTATCTTAGAAAAACCCACTTTGTTGGATGTTGATAACGGTCTCGCTAAGTTCCCCAAAACATCTGAATCGAATTTCAGGTTAAGTAACATTCCCTGGTATAAAATGTTTAGGAAGCAATAAGCATCTAAAATAGTTTTGCTGGCTTTGGCAGGGTGCTCTACAATTTATTGCTTTCATGCACCATTGAGATATGTGCTGTTTAGGAATTGTTGTATTGTAACAAAGACCAGAGCCAAAATATACGATGAAACATAGCTTTGTGTTGTTAACCAGATATTGCAGTTTGTGTAACACAAAACTACTTTAACATTGGATGATTATATTACAATAAATTTAGAGCATGTGAAGATTTTCAGAGTTTTAGTATACCTAGCCAAAAAGTAACTTTTTATTTTACAGAGAAAACCATGTGATATTTTTGGATATTTATGTAGACTAAAAAAGCACAGTATTTAGGAAAGTGTATTTTTAATCTGATAATGTTAATACAAAATTTGGTGTGAGTTCTCCTTTAAATCCCCACGTTATTATCTCCATGTTGTCATAGAGAAAACCTACCCTTCTGATGTGTTACAGAATGCGAGCATTCGTGCTTACACTGTATTCTTAGATTGAACACA